>JAZKJV010003646.1:0-77198 GCA_037367405.1 Ottelia alismoides | reverse complement strand
GGTCGCGCCGCGCGACACCGTGTCGCGCCAGCCGAGCGGTGCGAGCGTCGCGGCGGACTCCAGCGCAGTGGCGATCGTCGCGGCGTCGCCGCCGAGCAACCGCGCGCCGGCCGCGGCGGCGCCTAGCGTGGCCCAGCTGCCGGCGTCGTGCAGCGGTGCGCGCAGGCCGCCGAGCGCGACGCCGATGCGCGTGCCGGCCTCGTAGCCGCCGACGAACGCCGACATCAGCGCCTCGGCGTCGGAGTCGCACCGCTCGCCGAGCGCGAGCAGCACCGGCACCAGGTGACTCGCGGGGTGGCCGCGTGCCAGTCGGTGCCCGTCCTGCCATTGCAGCACGGTGGTCGCGCCGCCGTTGAGCAGCGCCGCGGTCGCGGCCGGCACGCCCTGCGGCAGGCCGATCGCGGTGCAGGCACCGCGCTCGCCGCCGTGGCGCGCGAGCCAGGGTGCGAACTCCCGGTGCACGCTGCCGGCGGCGATGATCGCCAGCGTGTCGCGGAACAGGTCGGCGGCCTGTCGGCGCACCTCGGCGGGCAGCGCGCGCCACTCGGTCGCGACGATCGCGCGCGACAGCCGCGCACTCGCCACGGCGGCATCGTCCACGCCTGCGCCCATCTCCGTGCCCATCCGCGGAAGTTCGTCCTCTTGCCTTCGCTACGCCTTGGCGTCGCTGCCGGCTTCGCGCTCGATCGCCTCGGCCGCCGCGTCGTTGAGCGCGCGCGCCTCGCGCTGCGGCCGCGTCAGCGGCGCGGGCTCGGGCGTCGTCTGGTTGCCGCGCAGCAGCGCGCGGCCGGCGCTGATGCCGCCGGCGAGTTGCAGCTCGAGGCGCTCGGTGTCGCGGCGGCGCACGTCGGCCATGGTCTCGGCGACCTCGTCGTCGGCGAAGCCGAGGCCGCGCAGCACCTGCTCGCCGAACTGCAGCGCCGACTCGAAGGTCTCGCGCACCTGGAACTCGACGCCGGCGTTGACCAGGCGCATCACGTGGCCGCGGTCGAAGGCGCGCACGTAGAGCTTGGCGAGCGGGAACTCGTGCTTCGCGATCTCGACGATGCGGTCGGCGGCGGCCGCGTCGTCGACGCAGACCAGGATCGCGTCGGCGTGTTCGGCGCCCGAGGCGTGCAGCACGTCGAGGCGCGTGCCGTCGCCGTAGTAGACCTTGAAGCCGAAGTTGCCGGCGGCGCGGATCATGTCGACGTCGGCGTCGATGATCGAGACGTCGACGTCGCGCGCCAGCAGCGGCTGGCTCACCACCTGGCCGAAGCGGCCGAAGCCGATCACGAGCACGCGGCCGGTGAGCGAGGCGGCGGCCTCGATGCCGTCCATCGACGGCGCCGGCCGCGGCAGCAGCCGGTCGAGCAGCAGCACGACCACCGGCGTCAGCGCCATCGACAGCACCACGATCGCCGACATCACCGCCGCCGCGCGCGGATCGAACACGCCGGCGGCGAGCGCCGCGGCGTACAGCACGAACGCGAACTCGCCGCCCTGCGCGAACAGCGCGGCACGCAGCAAGGCCTCGCGGTGCGGTGCGCCGAAGAGCCGCGCGATCGCGTAGATGCCGAGAGCCTTGACCAGCATGAAGGCCGCGACGCCCGACGCGACCAGCCGCCAGTCGCGCGCCACCACCGCGAGGTCGAGCGACATGCCGACCGAGAGGAAGAAGAGGCCGAGCAGGATGCCGCGGAACGGCTCGACGTCGGCCTCGAGCTGGTGGCGGAACGTCGACTCGGAGAGCAGCACGCCGGCGAGGAACGCGCCCATCGCCATCGACAGGCCGCCCCACTGCATCGCGAGCGCGGCGCCCAGCACCACGAGCAGCGCCGCCGCGGTCATCACGTCGCGGCCGCCGAGCGCCGCGACCACGCGGAACATCGGGTTGAGCGCGTAGCGGCCGATCGCGACGACCGCGGCGACGACGCCGAGCGCGAGCGCGATCGACAGCCACGCCGGCTGGCCGGCGGTCGCCGCGTCGCCGCCGCCGTCACGCGCGATCGCGAGGAAGGCCACCAGCGCGAGCAGCGGGATGATCGAGAGATCCTCGAGCAGCAGCACCGACACGGCGCGCTGCCCGGCGGGCGTCGCGGTCTCGCCGCGCTCGTCCATCATCTTCATGATCACCGCGGTCGAGGACAGCACGAAGCCCGCGGCGCCGATGCCCGCGACCGCCGGCGGCCAGCCGAACAGCATCGCGACGCCGGTCAGCAGCGCGCCGCAGGCGAGCACCTGCGCGACGCCGAGCCCGAAGATCTCGCGCCGCAGCGCCCAGAGCTTGGCGGGCCGCATCTCGAGCCCGATCAGGAACAGGAACAGCACCACGCCGAGCTCGGCGACGTGCAGGATCGCCTCCGGGTCGTCGAAGAGACCGAGGCCGAAGGGCCCGATCAGCAGGCCCGCGCACAGGTAGCCGAGCACCGCGCCGAGCCCGAGCTTGCGGAACAGCGGCACGGCGACCACCGCCGCCGCGAGCAGCGCGACGGCATGGCCGAGGTCGATGGAAGTGGTTTCGGTCGCCACGCGGGCCTCCGCTGCCGGTGCGCCCGGCGGACGCGCCCAGCTTAACGAATGCGACCCGGGACGCGCTCGGGCACACTCGCGCGCAGTCGCGCCCAGCCGTGGTGCGCCATCGAGGAGCCGGCATCGTGACGCAGGGTCGCATTCCCGGGCTGCTGCTCGCGGCCGACGCCGGCGGGGCCTCGGCGCAGGACGGGCGGCGCCCGGTCGGCGCGGCGTTCGCCTCGCGCAGCCCGGTGCACGCCGCGCACGGCGCCGCGGCCACCACCAATCCGCTCGCCACCGCGACCGCACTCGACATGCTGCGCCGCGGCGGCAGCGCGCTCGACGCCGCGCTCGCGGCGAACGCGGTGCTGGCGGTGGTCGAGCCCTTCAACACCGGGCCGGGCGGCGACCTGTTCGCGATCGTCTGGGATCCGCGCACCCGCAGGCTGCACGGCTACAACGGCAGCGGCCGCGCGAGCGGCGCCGGCTCGCTCGCCGCCCTGCGCGCGGCGCTCGGTGCCGGCACGCGGCAGATTCCCGGCGTCGGCGCGCATGCGGTCACGGTGCCCGGGGCGGTCGAGGCCTGGCACGCGCTGCATGCGCGCTTCGGCCGCCTGCCGCTGCCGGCGCTGCTCGAGCCGGCGATCGGCTATGCCGAGGACGGCTTCCCGGTGGCGCAGGTCGCGGCACGGCTCTGGGCCGACAACGCCACGCGCATCGACGTCGCGGCGCCCGGGTTCGCAGCCTTCGGCAACGTCTTCCTGCCCGGCGGGCGCGCGCCAGCCGCGGGCGAGCGCTTCCGCAACGGCGCCATGGCCACGGCGCTCCGCGCGATCGCCACCGGCGGCGCGGATGCGTTCTATCGCGGCGAGCTCGCCGCGCAGATCGTCGCGACGCTGCAGCGCGGTGGCGGCACGATGCAGGCCGCGGATCTCGACGCGCATCGTGGCGGCTGGGTCGAGCCGGTGTCGGTCCGCTATCGCGGTTACGACGTGCACGAGCTGCCGCCGAACACCCAGGGTGGCGTGGTGCTGCAGGCGCTGCGGCTGCTCGAGGGCTTCGACCTGCGCGCGCTCGGCCACGGCAGTGCCGCCCACCTGCATCTGGTCGTCGAGGCGCTGAAGCTCGCCTGGGAGGACCGGGCCGACCTCTATTCCGACGCCACGCCGCTCGCGCAGCTGCTGTCGGACGGGCACACGAGCGCGCGCCGCGCGCTGCTCGACCCGGCAAGGGCGCGCGCGACGCGCGGCGGCGTGCCGCGCGAATCGCACACCACCTATCTCGCGGTCGCGGACCGCGACGGCATGATGGTGTCGCTGATCTCGAGCCTGTTCGACGGCTTCGGCTCGGGCCTGGTGCCCGACGGCCTCGGCTTCGCGCTGCAGAGCCGCGCGGTCGGGTTCTCGCTCGACGAGCGCCATCCGAACGCCTGGGCGCCGCGCAAGCGCCCGCTTCACACCATCATCCCCGGGTTCGTGACCCGCGACGGCGAACCGTGGCTGGCGTTCGGCGTGCTGGGCGGCGCGTTCCAGCCGCAGGGCCACGTGCAGCTGCTGTCGAACCTGGTCGACTTCGGCATGGACGCCCAGGAGGCCGGCGACGCGCCGCGGATCGCGATCAGCGGCGGCCCGGATCCCTGGAATCCGGCGGGCGCCACGCCGCATCGCGTGCACGTCGAGCCGGGCATCGATGATGCGGTGATCGCGGCGCTGCGCGAGCGCGGCCACGACGTGCTGCGCGGCGGCACGTTCTTCGGCGGCTACAACGGCATCCGCCGCGATGCCGCCAACGGCTGCTACGAAGCCGGCACCGAGATGCGGCTGGACGGCGCGGCCGGCGGCTACTGAGGCCGGGCCCGCGCCCGATAGGTCGTCAGGCCGCGGCAACCAGCGAAGGCTTCGAAGCCGGAGCGCTGCTGCGGATCAGGTGGTCGAAGGCCGACAGCGCCGCGGTCGAGCCCGCGCCCATCGCGATCACGATCTGCTTGTAGGGCACCGTGGTCGCATCGCCCGCGGCGAACACGCCCGGCAGCGAGGTCTGGCCACGGTCGTCGATCACGATCTCGCCGCGCGGCGAGAGCTCCAGCGTGCCCTTCAGCCACTCGGTGTTCGGCAGCAGGCCGATCTGCACGAAGATGCCCTCGAGCTCGATCGTCTGCACGCCGCCGCCGACGCGATCCTTCCAGACGAGCCCGGTGACCTTCGCGCCGTCGCCGAGCACCTCGGTGGTCTGCGCGCTCAGCAGCACCGTCACGTTCGGCAGGCTGCGCAGCTTGCGCTGCAGCACCTCGTCGGCGCGCAGCTTCGAATCGAACTCGAGCAGCGTCACGTGGCTGACGATGCCGGCGAGGTCGATCGCCGCCTCGACGCCCGAATTGCCGCCGCCGATCACCGCGACGCGCTTGCCCTTGAACAGCGGGCCGTCGCAATGCGGGCAGTAGGCCACGCCCTTGTTGCGGTACTGCTCCTCGCCCGGCACGTTCATCGAGCGCCAGCGCGCGCCGGTCGAGATCACGACGCTGCGCGAGCGCAGGCTGGCGCCGCTCGCGAGCTGCACCTCGATCAGGCCGCCCGGCTCGCTCGCCGGGATCAGCTTCTCGGCGCGCTGCAGGTTCATGACGTCGACCTCGTAGTCGCGCACGTGCTGCTCGAGCGCGGTCGCGAGCTTCGGCCCCTCGGTCTCGCGCACCGAGATGAAGTTCTCGATGCCCATGGTGTCGAGCACCTGGCCGCCGAAGCGCTCGGCGGCGATGCCGGTGCGGATGCCCTTGCGCGCCGCGTAGATCGCGGCCGCGGCGCCGGCAGGGCCGCCGCCGACGATCAGCACGTCGAAGGCCTCCTTGGCCTTGATCTTCTCGGCCTCGCGGGCCGCCGCGCCGGTGTCGAGCTTGGCGAGGATCTGGGCAAGCTCCATGCGACCGGAGGCGAACGGCTGGCCGTTCAGGAACACCTGCGGCACGGCCATGATCTCGCGCGCCTCGACCTCGGCCTGGAACAGCGCGCCGTCGATCGCGACGTGGCGCACGCGCGGGTTCACCACCGCCAGCACGTTGAGCGCCTGCACGACGTCCGGGCAGTTCTGGCAGGAGAGGGAGAAATAGGTCTCGAACACGAAGTCGCCCTGCAGCGCCTTCGCCTGTTCGATGAGTTCGGGTTCGACCTTCGGCGGATAGCCGCCGACCTGCAGCAGCGCGAGCACCAGCGAGGTGAACTCGTGGCCGAGCGGGATGCCGGCGAAGCTCACCGCGACGTCGCTGCCGACGCGGCGGATCGCGAACGAGGGCTTGCGCGCATCGTCGCCGCCGGTGTTCACCGTGATCTTGTCGGAGAGCGCGGCGATCTCGTGCAGCAGCTCGCCGAGTTCGCGCGACGCCTCGCCCTGGTCGAGCGAGGCCACCAGCTCGATCGGCTGCACCAGCCGCTCGAGATAGGCCTTCAACTGGGTCTGCAGCGTCGTGTCGAGCATGGTCACTCCGGGCGTCGTTTCGTGTCGTGTCGGTGAGTGCGGATCGCGTGGTTCGAGGTTCTACGGTCTTGGAGTCGTTCGGGTTCGCTTGCTTGCGAGGCGCGGATCTCGCGCCGCCGTCCCGGGGGGTGTCGGGGGTCTTCGGGACGACGGCGCGGATCCGGCGTTGACTGGTCCGTCAGTCTTCAGGTCGGCTCAGATCTTGCCGACGAGGTCGAGCGAGGGCGCGATGGTCTTGGCGCCTTCCTTCCACTTCGCCGGGCAGACCTCGCCCGGATGCGCGGCGACGTACTGCGCGGCCTTCAGCTTGCGCAGCGTCTCGCCCATGTCGCGGGCGATCGCGTTGTCGTGGATCTCGAGGGTCTTGATCACGCCTTCCGGGTTCACGACGAAGGTGCCGCGCAGCGCGAGGCCCGCCTCCTCGATGTGCACGCCGAAGGCGCGCGTCAGCGTGTGGGTCGGGTCGCCGACCAGCGGGAACTTCGCCTTGCCGACGGCCGGCGAGGTCTCGTGCCACACCTTGTGCGAGAAGTGCGTGTCGGTGGTGACGACGTAGATCTCGGCGCCGGCCTTCTGGAACTCGGCGTAGTTCTGCGCGGCGTCCTCGACCTCGGTCGGGCAGTTGAAGGTGAAGGCGGCCGGCATGAAGACGATGACCGACCACTTGCCCTTCAGCGTGGCGTCGGACACCTCGACGAACTTGCCGTTGTGGAAGGCGGTCGTCTTGAAGGGTTTGACTTGGGTGTTGATCAGAGACATCGCTGAGGTCCTCGTCGAGTGATGAGTGGTGAACGAATGGGCGCCACTCTAGGGGCCGCCTTGCGATAGTGGAAATGGATTGCTCCTATCCACCCGATCGGCTCTGTCTATGGCGCGAGGGGCTCGCCCGCGGGCAGGAAATTCCCAGTATCCACAGGCACTTGCAGCCCAGGGTGCCGGCCAGGAGCGGCGCGGTTCGTCGGACGCGCACCCCTGTGCGCGTCGGCACGACGCGGGCGGCCATGCCGTATCCTGCGGCCACCTTGGGCGACGCTGCAGGACAGGATTTCGGTGCGCCGGCCGCACCTTCGACCGGAATCACGGGCGGGCCGGTTTCCGCGGCATCGGCCGCGGTCGAGGCGGCGGTGGGCCCACGCTCCGGCGAGCGCTGGCTGGTGCTCGCGCCGCACCCCGACGACGAGACCATCGCGACCGGCGGACTGCTGCAGCGCGCGCGTACCGCGGGGGCGGATGCGCACGTCGCGCTGTTGACCGACGGCGGCGGCGACACCTGGCCGCAGCGCTGGCTCGAGCGCCGCTGGCGCCTCGGCCCCGCGGACCGCGCGCGCTGGGCACGGCGGCGGCGCGAGGAATGCGACGCGGCGCTGCATCGGCTCGGCCTCGATCCGCGGCGCGACCTCACCGCGCTCGGCGGCGAGGACGGCGCGCTGACCGCGGCGCTGTGCGCAGACCCTGCCGCGGCCCTGCTGCCGCTGCGCGCCTTGCTGCGGCGCTTCGCGCCCACCGACGTGGTGGTGCCGGCCGCGGACGACCTGCACCCGGACCACAACGTTGCGCCGGTGCTGCTGGCGCTGGCGCTCGAGGGCACGGACCTCGCGCCGCGCCTGCACGCGTATCGCGTCCACGGTCGCTCGCGCGGCGACTCGCTGCGGCTCGAGCTGACGCCGGATGAACTCGGCCGCAAGCGCGCCGCGCTCGCCTGTCATGCAACCCAGCTGGCGCTGTCGCGCGGGCGCTTCACCGCGCTCGCCGGCCCGGTCGAATGCTTCGATCGCGACCCCTTCGGCGCGGCCCTGCAACGCGCCAGCGGCTGGCCGCGACCGCTCGAGGCGCTGCTCCGCGCCCTGCAGGGCCGCTGGCGCTGGCGGGTGGTCGGGCGCGATGCCTCGGGCCTGCCCCGAGTGGCGTCGGTCGAGGCCGACAGTGCGGACCCGGGGAACCCGCCGGACGGCAGCTACGTCAAACTCGAGGCAGGCCGCCGCGGCCCGTGGATTTATGATGCGCACGGTTGGCGGCGTCGGCCCGACCACCTGCGCCCGGGCGCGGGTGGGTGAACGGGGTTCGTCGGCCGCCGAGGCAAACATGCGCTGGTCGATCGTCATTCCCGCCCTGAACGAGCGCCGCACGCTGCGCGCGCTCGTCGAGCAACTGCTGCCCCTCTGCCCGGACGTGATCGTGGTCGACGACGGCTCGACCGACGGCACCGCCGACTCGCTCGATGGCCTCGGCATCACGCTGGTGCGCCACGCCGCGCGCCAGGGCAAGGGCGCGGCGCTGCGCGACGGCTTCGCCGTGGCGCTGGCGCACGGCGCGCAGGCGGTGATGACCATGGATGCCGACGGCCAGCATGCGCCGGCGGACGTCGCACGGCTGCTCGCCGCCTGGCGCGAGCACCCGCGCTCGATCGTGATCGGCGCGCGCATCATCGGCCGCGAGCGCCAGCCGCGCGTGCGGCACGCGGCCAACACGGTCGCGGACTTCGCCGTCTCCTGGGCCGCGGGCCAGCGCGTGATCGACAGCCAGAGCGGCCATCGCGTCTACCCGGCCGCGGTCGCGGAGCTCGCCGGCAAGAGTGTCGGCCGCGGCTTCGACTTCGAGGCCGAGATCCTGATCGCCGCGGCGCGCCGCGGCCACGACTGGGTGGCGGTGCCGATCGAGGCACGCTACTCGCCGGCGCTGCGGCCGAGCCATTTCGCGCCGGTGCGCGACGTACTGCGGATCTCGCGGCGCGTCGGCCGCACGATCCTCGGCGGCGGGCTGCTGCTCGGCAACCTGCGTCGCATGAGTCGCCGGCCGGTGGTGATCGCCGGCTCCAAGCACTGACGTGGTCGCAACCGCCCCCTCCTCGCCCGCGGCGACGCGGCGCGCGGCCTCGCACGCGGACGTCGCGCCGCGCGAGTGGCGCATCGCGCTCGCCGCCGTGGTCGCGATCAAGCTCGCCTTCCTGCTGCTCGACCCGGACCCGCGCTTCTTCATGGGCGACTCGGTCACCTACCTGCGCACCGCGCTCGACGGCGTGTTCCCGCGCGACCGTTCGTTCACCTACGGCGGCCTGATCTGGTTGACCGCAGTGCTGCCGGGCACGCTGCACGGCCTGGTCGCCGCGCAGGCCGCGGCCGGCGTGGCCAGCGCGCTGCTGGTGTTCTGGATCGCGCGCGCGCTGCTGCAGTTGCGCTTCGGCTGGGCGCTGGGCGCGGGCCTGCTGGTGGCGCTCGAGCCGGCGCAGCTCTTCTACGAGCGGATGATCATGGCCGAGGCCTTCGGCAGCGTCGCCTGGCTGGCGTTCGTCGGCTGCGCGCTCGCCTACGCCCGACGCGGCGCCTTGCCGTGGCTGCTCGGCGCGGTGCTCGCCGGCATCGCCGGCGCCTCGCTGCGCCAGAACGCGATCCTGGTGGTGCTCGTGGTGCCGGTGCTGCTGCCGTGGCTGCACTGGCGCGGCGCGCCCCGCACCGTGCTCGCGCACACGCTGGCCGCGGTGCTCGCGACCGCCGCGCTGCACGTGTCGTACCGCAACTACGTCGGCCACCATGCGCACTCGCCGCCCGGCTACATCGGCATGGCCGGGCCGTTCCAGCTCGGCCTGGTCGCGCCGCTGGTGCGCGCCGGGCACTTCGCCGGCACCGGCTGCCCGGCCGACATCCTGCAGCGCGTGCACGCGCCGCTGGCCGACCCCTGGCTGCGCGAGGTGCAGATCTGGCGCGGCGACGGGCTGTGGCCCGCGATGCAGCGCAACTGCCGCGAGCCCGAGGAGGCGGCGCGCGTGGTCGCGGACCGCGCGCTGCGCGCCGACCCGCTCGGGCTGCTGCCGCTCGCGCTCGCGACGCTGCGCCAGCACTTCGACGCGCCCTCGGCGCGCTGGCGCATGGACAGCGACCTCGGCCGCAATGCGCTCGGCAAGGACTTCATCGCCACGATCCGCCAGCGCTTCGGCTTCGACCCGACCGCGGTGCCGTTCCGCGACACCGTGACCAGCCGCGCCTTCGACGCCTCGCGCTGGTGGCTGACGCTGGCGTATTTCGCGACGCCGTTCTACGTCGTGGCGATCGGCTGGCGCGCGCGGCGCCGCCGCGACCTCGCGGCGCTCGCGTTCGCGCTGGTCGCGGGGCTGCTCGCGACCAGCCAGTTCCTGTTCTCGCACATCCTGTCGTTCCGCTACCTGCACGCCTTCCCGGTGCTGCTGGTGCTCGCGCTCGCCTGGCTGCTCGGGCCGCGCGACCAGCGCCCGGGCGACGCGGCCGATGCCGCGGATCCCGCGCCGGATGCGACGCGGCCCACGGAATACGTCGCCGCCGGGGCGCGCGACCGGTCTATGCTCGGCTAGATGAGCGAGCCCGTTCCCACGCCTCCGGCCGCCGCGCCCGGCGCCGCGTCGGTACCCGACGCCCACGACAGCGACCCGCAGCGCCTCGGCTGGATGCAGGGCTCGCCGCCGCCGCCGGCGAAGCGCATCCGCTTCGACGACGGCAGCCACTACCGCTTCCCTCAATACCGCTGGAGCTTCTCGCACTGGCGCGAGCTGCGGCCCACGATCGCGGTCGCCAACGGCGACGGTCCGGTGGCGGCGCTGCCCCGCGCGCCGCGCGACGACCTCGACGCGGTGCGCTTCGAGCCGCTCGGCGGTGGTCCGGCGCGCACCTGGGCCGAGTCGCTGGCGCTCAACTACACCGACGGCATGCTCGTGCTGCACCGCGGCCGCATCGTGCAGGAGCGCTATTTCGGCGCGCTCACGCCGCAGCTCGCGCACATGGCGTTCTCGGTGACCAAGTCGTTCTTCGGGCTGCTCGGCGCGCTGCTGATCGAGGAAGGCACGCTCGATCCGGCGATGCCGGTGGCGCGGCTCGTGCCCGAGCTCGCGCCGAGCGGCTTCGGCGACGCCACCGTGCTGCAGGTGCTCGAGATGACGACCGCGGTCGACTTCGTCGAGGACTACGCCGCGTTGCCGCCGACGCTGCGCGCCTACCAGGTGGCGTCGGGCCTGCTGCCGCGCCTTCCCGGCGACGCCAGCCCGCGCACGCTGCACGAACTGCTGCCGACGATCGGCAAGAACGGCGAGCACGGCCGCGCGATGACCTATCGCACGCCGAACACCGACGTGCTCGGCTGGCTGCTGGCGCGCGCCAGCGGGCGTTCGCCTGCGCAGCTGCTCGAGGAGAGACTGTGGAGCCGGCTCGGCGCCGAGGCCGAGGCCTCGCTCGCGCTCGACGAAGCGGGCACGCCGCTCGCCGGCGCCGGACTCAACGCGCGGCTGCGCGACCTCGCGCGGCTCGGCGAGATGATGCGGCTAGGGGGAATGCTCGGTGGCCGGCGCGTGCTGCCGCAGGCGGTGGTGGCGCGCATCCTCGCGGGCGGCGATCGCGCCGCGTTCCCGAAGGAGCGCCATCCGACGCTGCCGGGCTGGAGCTACCACCATCAGTGGTGGATCGCGCACGACGCGCACGGCTGCTTCGCCGCGCGTGGCATCCATGGACAGGGAATCTACGTCGATCCGCGCGCCGAGATGGTGATCGCGCGCTTCGCGTCCAGCCCGCTCGCGGGCAACACGCTGATCGACCCGATGACGCTGCCGGCGTATCGCGCGCTGGCGCAGCATCTCGTCGAATCACCCGGTTCGCCGTGACGCGAACCGGGTGAGGTCGGTGGCCAGGGCCGCGCCTCGCGGCGCGGACCCGGCCAGGCGGTCGCTTACCAGCGCCCGCCGCCGCCACCGCCGCTGCCGCCACGGTAGCCACCGCCACCGCCGCCGCTGCCGCCACGATAGCCGCCACCACCGCCGCCGCCGCCGCCCGCCGGGCGATCCTGCGCCTCGTTGACGCGCAGCGCGCGGCCGCCGAGCTGCTGGCCGTTGACGGCGCTGATCGCCTTGGCGGCGTCGCCCGACGACATCTGCACGAAGCCGAAGCCGCGCGGACGGCCGGTGTCGCGGTCGGTGGGCAGGGCCACGGACTCGACCGTGCCATGCTGGCTGAAGAGGTTGCGGACTTCGTCCTCGGTGGCCGTGAAGGGCAGGTTGCCCACGTAGATCTTGGTCATCTGAAACTCCAAACGAACGGTAGGAACAGCACGGCACGAGGCCGCACGGACTGCCGCGGCTACGGAGACGGAGGCCAGACTTGGTGTTGCGGCAGCCGACCCGCAGGACGCGGGGATCGAGGTCAATGCGGCTGTCGACGGGGCGCTGGAGGCGCCGCAAACAAACGAACGGGCTACGATCTGGCAGGCACCCTAGCACAGGGGCCTGGGCCGCGCGCGGCTTTCGTCACGAAAGTCGCGCGGCGCCGCTCCAAAGGGCGTAGAACGACTCGCCTCAACCAGGAAGTCCCGATGGCCAAGGTCAACTACCGCCTGCAGAAGCGCCAGCGCGAGGAAGCCCGCAAGAAGACCCAGCTCGAGAAGCAGGCGAAGCGGGGGCGCGTGCCGGAGGCCGGCAGCGGCGGCGACGCCACGCCCGCGGGCGGGCAGGTCGCGAACCCCGAGGCACCGTCCAAACCCTGAGGCGGGCCTCGTGCGACGGGACGGGCCGCGTCTCCGGTAGCATCGCACCATGGGCCGACGCCCCGTCGGCATGCGCGACCGGAGATACGCCATGGCGATGTTCATGATCGAGCGCCAGTTCGCGACCCGCTTGCAGCTCACCAGCGACGTCGTCCGCCAGATCAAGGACGCCAACGACGAAGTCGGGGTCAAGTGGCTGTTCTCGTTCCTGAGCGCCGACCAGAAGAAGACCTACTGCCTCTACGAGGCTCCCGACGCGGGCGCGATCCGCGACCAGGCGAAGCTGCTGGGCGTGCCGGCGGACGTGATCGTCGAGGTGTCGGAGATCGGACCCAACATGTTCGGGCGCAGCGCCTGACCACTCGCGCGGGCGCAGCCGACGAACAGCAGCGCATGCGCGTCCCGGGTCGAACGCGGCGCCCATCGTGCCCGCGGCGATGGATGCGGCTGTTGCGCGCACTCGTGCTGATGATGGCGGCCGCAGGTGTCGGGCAGCCGAGCGCCGTCGCCGACACGTCGCCACCGACTGCGCCCACCGCCACCGAAGCGCCGGGCGCCAGCGGCTTCACCCCAACGGAGATCCGCGACTTCGCGTCGCGCCTGCAGCAGGCGGTGCGCGCCGACGACGTCGCCGCGGTCGCGGCGCTGGTCGCCTTCCCGTTGCGGATCAACCGGCCCGGCGCGCGAACGCAGCGGGTGTCGCGCGGCGAGTTCACGCGCCGCTACGCCGAGATCTTCACTCCGCGGCTGCGGGGCGTGGTGCTGGCGCAGGATCCTGGTGCGCTGTTCGAGAACTGGCAGGGCGTGATGTTCGGTTCCGGCGATGCCTGGGCGGCGGGCGCGTGCGCCGCGAAGCGCTGCGCGACGCGCGAGCTCAGGCTGACGGTCGTCAACGCCGCGCCCTGACGCGCCGCTCCCGTCCCGGCGCGCTGGGCCGGCGATATTAGAATCTTCGTTCTGATTCCGGTATGCTGCGCCGGACGTCGTCACGCACGCGCGCCGGCCCGGGGTTCCACCCCCGCGGCCCTTCGCGGCGCACGGCGACTGCGGAGTACGCAGCGAGGCCGCGCCGTTGCCGGGCGCGAGCGCCCGAGGAGCCCGTCCGGAAATGAACCCGCAAGCGATCGCCATCAGCCTCGACCTGGTCAATCGCCATTACCAGGAGCCCAACCGCAACCGGTACGAAAGCCGGTACTTCTGGGAAGAGCTCTACGGTCTCATCGCGGCATCCGGCTTCTCGAGGATCGAGATTCCGTATGAGCCCGTCTGGCAGTTCGGCGGCCGTAGCGGCGTGCCGTTCAACCGGTACTGCGTGAACACGAAGTACGGCAGCGCGGCCGGTTACCTCGCGCTGCTGCGCACGAACGGGATCGACCAGGTCAGCGGCGTCACCTTCGATCCCAACCTGTTCATGCGCAACGGCAGCCTCGACTTCTACTTCGGCGCGACCGGCCATTTCGCCAACGAGGCGCTGGCGCACGCCGCGGACCTGGGCGCCGGCTATTTCGCGATCAGCCCCTCGCCGTACTACGGGCGCATCGCGCACCATCATCCCGATCTCGAGAGCAAGCGGCAGGCCTTCACGGCGCGTACGGTCGAGCTGCTCGGCGCGCTCGCCACGAAGGCGCGGGACCTCGGCGTCACGCTCGTCCTGCGCAGCGAGTACTGGAGCCTGTTCGGCGGCGCGCGGATCCTGCCGCTCGCCGCGGCGCTGCCCGACAGCGTGAAGCTCGACCTCGATGCGGCGAGCCTGTACGTCGCCGGCGTCGAGGCGACGGGCTTCCTCGAGGCGCAGTTCGACCGGATCGGCTGCGTGCACCTGACCGATACCGACTTCGTCGACACGGAATCGGTCTGGATGACCCCCAACCCGGAGTTCCCGCGCAATCGCGCCACGCAGGTGTTCCGCGATCCGGGAACCGGGTCGGTCGACCTGCCGGGGATCGCCGCCCTGCTCGACCGGCTCGACTACCGAGGCCCGGTCACCTGCAGCGCGCGCCAGACGCGAGATCCGTTCCGCGCGCTGCTGCGGACGCGCGCCCTGTTGAACCGCCTGCAGAAGTAGCACGGACGGAGATCCCGCGATGCCGAACATCCGCTACGCCAACATGTGCCACTGGAAGACGATCCCGTACCGGACGATCGAGAACTTCCGCGAGTTCTACTACGAGGACAAGACCAACAAGGCCTACTATTCCGACTGGGACACCATCCTGAAGTACCAGTCGGCGCTCGGCTTCCACGGCATCGAGATCGCGCCCTGGGACCTGGCCGACATCCTGCCGCTGTTCGGCTCGCCCGAGAATTTTTCCGCGTTCGCGAAGGATCGCGGGGTCACCGTGATCGGGATGTTCCACGGCGCGCACGCTTCCCACGCGCAGGGCCATTTCGACGAGGCCGTGCGCGCCGGGCGCGAGGCCGTCGACACGATCGTGCGCTTCGGCGGCACCTACATGAACACCTGCCCGACGCAGAACTACTTCGGCGTCGGCCCGCTGAGCCGGGAAGAAGTGCAGCATTGCGCGAGGGTGATGAACGAGATCGGCCGCTATGCGACCGACCACGGGATCAAGGTGGGCCTGCACAACGAGTTCTTCTGCGCGATCAACCTGCCGAACCACCGCGAGCTGATCGAACTCACCGACCCGAAGCTGGTGCACTACTGCATCGACACCGCGCAGGTCTCGATCATGGGCGAGGACCTGCTGCAGTTCTACGACCAGTACCACGAGCGCATCAGCACCTTCCACCTGAAGGACACGGCCTCGGCCTCGCTGCCCGACAGCGTGCGCTATTCGCAGGACCCGGAGATCGCCGACGACGGGACGCGCTGGTTCTGGGAGCCGGGCCGCGGCGAGCTCGACCTGAAGGGCCTCTACCGCCTGCTCAAGCGGCACGAGTTCAAGGGCTGGATGTCGATCGAGTACGACGGCTCGCCCGACCTGCTGGCGTCGATGGCGATGACACGCTACTACCTCGACAACGAGTTGCGGCCGATCTACGACTGAGCGCGGACGTTCGCGGGCCGCGGATCGTCAAGCGGGCGCGCGCTGCCGGCTGCGCAGGCGCGACTTGGCGAGTTCGATGAACTCGCGGGTCTTGGCAGGCGGCTCGCCACCCCCGGGCCAGGCGGCATAGAGCGCCACCTGCGGCAGCTTCACAGCCGGCAGGAGGCGCACCAGCCTGCCGGCGGCCACTTCGGACTCGAGCACGAACCGCGGCGACGCGAACACGCCGGCGCCGGCCACCGCGAGCGCTCGCCCGCCGGCGGTGCTCGACGTGCTGATCGTGCGCGGCAGCCGCACCGACTCGCCGCCGTCCCGGGCCTGCAACGTCCATGGGTGCGGGATGCGGGTGAACGCGATCCAGTCGTGCGTGGCGAGGTCCGCGAGGCGGCGCGGAGTGCCGCGCTCCCGCAAGTAATGTGGTGCGGCCACGCACCAGATGTCGAAGGTGGCGAGGTTCACGGCGCGCAGGCTGGAGTCGCGCCTGCCGGTGGTGCGAAGGCTGACGTCGATGTGCTCGGCCACGAGATCGAGCAGCGTGTCGCTCGGCCGGTACTCGACCTGGACGCCGGGGTGGCGCCGGGTGTACTCGGCGATCACCGGCGCCACCCAGGCCGCCATGTCCTCGGCCGAGGTGACGCGCAGCAGGCCGCTGAGCTCGGCGGTGCCGCGCCGCGTACGCTCGGCGAGTTGCCGCGCCTGTTCCAGCAGCACGCGCCCCGACTCCAGCAACCCCGCGCCCGCATCCGTCAGCGCCAGGCGCCGCGTCGAGCGGTGCAGCAGCTGCACGCCCAGTTCGCGCTCCAGCGACGCGACCTGCTGGGAGGCGGCGGACTTGGTCATCGCCAGGTTCTCGGCGGCCCTGGTGAAGCTCCCGGCCGCGCAGACGGCGACGAACACTTCGAGCCGGGCAAGGTTCATTTGTTCAGTATCACTGAACCTTTCGTTCTGGAACAGGCACTTTTTCTGGACGATTCCGCGGGCGCAGCATCTTGCCGTCATTCACCCGGCATCGCTTAGCAAGGAGTCGCCATGTTCGTACTGCTCGGATCCAACGGCCAGATCACCTCCAGGCTCGCCCGCACGCTGCTCGCCGCCGGAGCCGGCGTGCGCGTGCTCGGGCGGGATGCCGACCGCCTGGCGCCGCTCGGGCGCCTCGGCGCGCAGGTCCTCGTCGGCGACCCTGCGGACGCGGCCTTCCTTGAACGCGCCTTCGGCGGCGCGACCGGGGTCTACACCATGATCCCGCCCTGCTACGACGCGACCGCGATGCGCGCGGCGCAGGATCGCGTCGGCATCGCGATCGCCGCTGCGCTCGCGCGCGCGCACGTGCCGCGCGTGGTCAACCTCTCCAGCATCGGGGCGGAACTCGCGGAAGGCACCGGTCCGATCGAGGCGCTGCACGCGCAGGAGCATCGGCTCGATGCGCTCGATGGCCTCGGGTTGCTGCACCTGCGCCCCGGCTACTTCATGCAGAATCTCCTGGCCGTCGTGCCCGTCGTGCAGGCCGCAGGCATCGTCGCCGGCATGGAGGCGCCGGACGCCCCGATACCGATGGTGGCGGCAGGCGACATCGCCACGGTCGCCGCGCGCGAGTTGCTCGATCCGCGGCACAGCGGCGTGCTGGTGCTGCACGCGTCGCGACACGTCACGATGCGCGATGCGGCGGCCGTGCTCGGCAAGGCGATCGGCCGCCCCGGCCTCCCCTACATCCAGTCCGACCCGGGCGAGGCCAAGGCGCAGCTGCGTACGCACGGCTTCTCGGCCGACGCGGCCGACCAGCTCGAGCGCCTGGCGCGCTGGCTCTCCTCTGCGCCGCTCGCGTCCACGCGCGCGGCGCCGGTCGAAGTACAGCCCACGACGCTCGAAGTGTTCGCGCACGAGGAGTTCGCCGCGGCGATGGCTCGGCCCGGCGCCGTGGCCGCCTGAGATCGGACAAGGGATCAGAAATCAGACAGGGGAAGCGGGCCACGCCCAAGTACGATCGCGGCCCGGCGGACTTACGGACTGGTCTGGCGCGAGCCCGTGGGAGATGGAGCGGGTGATGGGAATCGAACCCACGTTAGTAGCTTGGGAAGCTACAGTTCTACCATTGAACTACACCCGCTTCGGCTTGCGATTCTAGGCAGGATCGCGCCTACCGGCAAACCGTCAGCGGGGATGGAACTGGAACACCTCCTCGAAGCCGACGCCGAACTCGCGCGCGAGCCGGAACGCCAGCTCGAGCGTCGGCGAGTACTTCTCCTGTTCGATCGCGTTGATGGTCTGCCGCGTCACGCCCACGCGGTCCGCCAGCTCCTGCTGCGACAGCCCTGCCTCCTGGCGCAGTTCCCGGATCCGGTTGCGCACCCGCCCCTTTGGCGGTGCGGGACTCATGCGCGCCCGTAGAGCGCGAGCCGGGTTGCGTTGCGGACGATCTCCTGCAGCAGCAACGCCGCGAGCAGCGCGAACACCACGCCGGTCGGCGAGGCGAGCTGCAGCGGCAGCTCGCGGCCGCCGGCATAGGCGTCGCCGGCGATGACGTGGACGATGATCAGGTTGAGCAGCGCGACGCCGGTCCAGTAGGCCACCTGGTTGGCGCGCGTCTCGATCATCTGGTCGCGCTCGTCGCGGAACTCCCCGTCCTCGCCCCGGGCGCCGAGGTACGCGTGCAGTCCGAGCTGCACGAGCGCGGCGAAGATGCCGACGCCGACATACGCCGCCAGCACCCGCCCGGCGCCCTGCTCCACCACTTCGAGCCCGAAGCTCTGCCCGGCCAGCTCCCAGCCGGTGGTGAAGCGCATCCAAACGTAGGCGAGGGCCAAGGACCAGAGCACGATCTCGACCATGGAACGCTTCTGCGCGACGGGCATGTCGGTCATCCGGCGGTTGTAAAAGATGTTTTACATGCTGGCGGAACTCCGCCCGCATGTCAAACATGTTTTACATCGGCGGAGACATGCCGGCCCGCAGCCGCCGCCACGGCCCGGCCAGGGCCGGTTCGCGGCGTGCGCGCTCCAGGCCCACAGGCACGCCGCAATGCCGGCAGCGCGATTCGCGACGTGGATCACACGGGCGGCAATGCCCGGACATAAAGCGCGGGCCATTCCTTGCCGTTACCGCACTTGAAGCCGGTCAGCGCGCCAAGGCAAGGGTCGGGCGGGCGCCGGCGGTCGGGAACGAAGCGGATCGAACTGTCGTGCAGATAAACACCAACGTCATGTCGCTGAACTCGCAGCGCGCGCTGTCGGCGAACCAGTCCGAACTGTCGCGCGCGCTCGAGAGGCTCTCCTCCGGCCTGCGCATCAACTCGGCCAAGGACGACGCCGCCGGCCTCGCGATCGCGAGCCGCATGAGCGGCCAGCTGCGCGGCATGAGCGTCGCACGCCGAAACGCCAGCGACGGCATCTCGATGCTGCAGACCGCCGAGGGCGTGCTCGCGAACGCCGCCAACCAGATCCAGCGCATCCGCGACCTCGCGGTGCAGGCCGCGAACTCCACCAACTCGTCGGGCGACCGTTCGGCGCTGCAGGCCGAGGCCGTGCAGCTGATGGCCGAGATCAACCGCATGGGCGCGAGCGCCGACTTCAACGGCCAGCTCATCTTCGCGCAGAACGGTGCCTCGATCGGCGGCGACCCGAACCAGCGCGCGGTGGTCGACGGCCTGCGTCTCGGCTGGCTCGAGGAATCCGAGAACCTGATCCTGCAGCACTACGGCATCAAGGGCGACGGCGCCGCGATGCAGATCGACATCACCGCGGACACCGATGGCGCCGGCGGCGTGGCCGCCTTCGTCGCCGCCGCGGTCGGCGGCCAGCCGGGCGGCCGCGGCACGAACCTGCGCCTCTCGGTCGACATGGCGGACTTCACGCCGCCGAACCTGCCGAGCGGCGGCAGCGCGCCGATGTACAACGACCGCGTGATCGCGCACGAGATGGTGCACGCGGTGATGGCGCGCGCCACCAACTGGCAGTCGCTGACCACCACCTCGATGTGGTTCACCGAGGGCGCGGCCGAGTTCATCCACGGCGCCGACGAGCGCGTCACCGCCGACATCGCCGCGGCCGCGGGCGGCAGCCAGGACGCCAAGATCGACGCGGTGGTCGACGAGATCGCCAGCTGGCAGCTCACGTCCGCCGACTATTCGGCCGGCTACATCGGCGTGCGCTACCTGCACAACAAGCTGATCAACGCCGGCTTCGCGGGCGGCATCAAGGACTTCATGGTGTATCTCAGCGGCGCGAGCGCGCCGACCATGGACCAGGCGATGACGCACTTCTTCGGCGGCGGCTACACCCAGGCGTCGTTCCTGACCGAGATCCAGGCGGATTCGGGCAACGGCCTGTCGAACGGCGTGATGTTCGTGAAGAACAACATGAACCTCGCCAACGCCGACACCGGCGCGATCGGCGGCGCCGACGTCGGCAACGGGCCGGTGCGCACCGCTGCCGACGTGCTGACCAACCGCGACAGCGGCTACAGCACTTCGCCGCTGCGCGGCTTCACCACGAGCTGGCAGAACCTCGGCACCGGCGTCACGGCGACGCGCTCGGCGACCATCCAGGTGGGCGCCAACAAGGGCCAGACCAACGACCTGCAGCTCGGCGCCCTCAGCACCACCGCGCTCGGCCTCGCCGACGTGGAGCTGGTCGGCAACGCCAAGGTCTCGATCGTGCACCTCGACGACGCGCTCACCTACATCAACTCGCAGCGCGCGCTGGTCGGCGCGCAGATCTCGCGCCTCGAGAACACGATCTCGAACCTCGCGACCGCCTCCGAGGCGGGCGCCGCCAGCCAGTCGCGCGTGGTCGACGCCGACTACGCCACCGAGACCGCGTCGCTGACGCGCGCGCGCATCCTGCAGCAGGCGGGCACCGCGATCCTCGCCCAGGCCAACACGCAGCAGGGCCGCGTGCTGCAGCTGCTGCGCTGAGGCGCGTGCCGTGGTGGCAGGGTCACGCTCGCCGCGCACCCCGCCCCCGGCCTCAATCAGCCACCCACAACACGATCTTGCCGACGTGCACGCCGCTCTCCATCAGGGCGTGCGCGCGCGCCGCCTCGGCCAGCGGGAACACCGCGTGCACCAGCGGCCCGCAGCGGCCGGCGTCGAGCGCCGGCCATACGGCCTCGCGCAGCGCCGCCGCGATCGCGCCCTTCTCGGCCGTGGTGCGCGGCCGCATCGTCGAGCCGGTGATCACCAGGCGCTTGCGCATCACGTGGAAGAGGTCGAGCTTGTCGACCACCATGCCGAGCTGTCCTGCGACCACCACGAGGCGCCCGTCGGTGCGCAGCGCGCGCAGGTTGCGCTCGAAGTACGGCGCGCCGACGATGTCGAGCACCACGTCGACCCCGGCGCCGCCGGTGAGCTCGGCGATGCGGGCGCCGAAGTCCTCGCGGCGATGGTCGATCGCGGCCGTCGCACCGAGCCGCAGGCAGGCCGCGCATTTCGCCGCGCTGCCCGCGGTCGCATACACCGTGGCGCCGAACTCGCGCGCCAGCTGGATCGCGGTCGAACCGATGCCGCTGGTGCCGCCGTGCACCAGCACCGACTCGCCGCGCGCGAGGCGCCCCTGGCCGAAGAGGTTGGCCCACACCGTGAAATAGGTCTCGGGGAGCGCCGCGGCGCGGATCGCGTCGTAGCCCGCCGGCCAGGGCAGGCATTGTGATGCCGGCACTGCACAGAACTCCGCGTAGCCACCGCCGTTGGCGAGCCCCGTGATGCGATCGCCTCGCCGCCACTCGCGCACCGCCGCGCCGGTCTCGAGCACCTCGCCCGCCACCTCCAGGCCGAGCAGCGGGCTGGCGCCCGGGGGCGGCGGGTACTGGCCGGTGCGCTGCATCAGGTCGGGACGGTTGACGCCCGCGGCCATGACCCGGACCAGGACCTCGTCGTCGCGGGGCACCGGCCTCGGCACGTCGGCGACCTGCAGCACCTCGGGGCCGCCCGGGCCGGTGGGAACGATGGCTTTCATGCGTGCGAACTCCACCCGAAACGGGTCTCTTGATTCGCTTCACAGTAACGCAGTGCGCACTCAAGCCAGTAGGGGTTTTGCCGATACTGGATTGCGCAACGACAATAATCCGGACGACGCGAATGGTTGAGACACCCGACTGGAAGGCCCGCTATCGCGATGCCATACGCGAGATGGAGGACCAGGCACGGGACTGGCGCGAGCTCGAGCAGGCGCTTCGCCGCCTGGTCGGTCGCCTCTGCACCCTGGGCATGGGCATGGCGCCGAGCGTCGACGCCGAGCTCGTCAAGATCTCGCGTGCCTCGCAGAACGAAGGTGGCCGCGCCGCCGACGTCGACGCGCTGGTGAAGTCGCTGCTGCATGCCGTGACCACCAACGACCAGCCGCGCGGCCGCTGGACCGCGTCGTGCAGCGCGGTCGCCGCGCTGCTCGAGCGCCTGTCGGTCGGGGCCACGCCCGATCCCGTGATGCAGGCGCTCGCCGCGCAGGTCGCGGCCGCCGATTCCGACGAGACCCTGGCCGAGCTGCTGAAGAAGGCCGCCGAACTCGCCAAGGACCGCGCCGACAAGCTCGAGAAGGAGCGCAGCACCGCCGCGGCGATGCTCACGCAGGTCACGCAACGCCTCGAGGACGTCGCGACCTATCTCTCGGGCTCGAAGGAGGACTGGAAGTCGAGCCAGGCCGCCGCCCAGGTGCTCGACCACAAGGTGCTGAGCGAGGTCGACGGGCTGTCGAAGGAAGCCAGCCGCGCCACCGACCTCGCGCCGCTGCAGGCGCAGATCGCCACGCGACTCGAGTCGATCTCGAGCCACGTGCAGGACTTCCGCCAGAAGCAGGCCAAGCTCTACCAGGACCAGTCGCAGCGCAACGAGAAGATGACGCTGCGCGTCGCCGAGCTCGAGCGCCAGACCCGCGACCTCAGCACCTCGCTCGAGAAGGAGCGGCAGCGCGCGCGCATCGACGTCGTCACCGGCGTGCCGAACCGCGCCGCGTTCGAGGAGCGCCTGCACGAGGAGCTGGAGCGCTGGAAGCGCTTCCGCACGCCGGTCAGCATGCTGGTCTGGGACATCGACCGCTTCAAGAAGATCAACGACACCTACGGCCATCGCGCCGGCGACCGCGTGCTGCGCGAGGTGGCGAACTGCTTCGCCAACCGGCTGCGCGCCAGCGACTTCATCGCGCGCATCGGCGGCGAGGAGTTCTGCACCCTGCTGGTCGGCACCGAGACCGAGGCCGCGCTGCGCGTCGCGAACGAACTGCGCGAGGCGGTCGCGGGCCTGAAGCTGCTGTTCCACGGGCAGCCGGTGCGCGTCACGGTCTCCTGCGGCGTCACCACGCTGCGCGACACCGACGGCGGCGACGGCGGCGCGATCTTCGAGCGCGCCGACGCGGCGCTGTATCGCGCCAAGGACGGCGGCCGCAACCTCTGCATCGCGGCCTGAGACGACACGCCGCCGCCGCC
Source organism: Ottelia alismoides (assembly GCA_037367405.1). NCBI lineage: Eukaryota > Viridiplantae > Streptophyta > Magnoliopsida > Alismatales > Hydrocharitaceae > Ottelia > Ottelia alismoides. The sequence continues at coordinate 54,330 of JAZKJV010003646.1, read as the reverse complement.
CGATCCTGTACGATCGGGCCATGCAGATCGGCATGGTCGGACTCGGCCGCATGGGCGGCAACATGGCCCGGCGCCTGGCGCGCGGCGGCATCGCGGTGGTCGCCTTCGATCGCGCCACCGAGGCGCGCGACGCGCTCGCCGGCGAGGCCGGCATCGCCACCGCCGGCAGCCTCGAGGCGCTGGTCGGCTCGCTCGCCGCGCCGCGCATCGCCTGGCTGATGCTTCCGGCCGGCGGCCCGACCGACGCGGTGATCGACGCGCTCGCGCCGCAGCTCGCTCCCGGCGACCTCCTGGTCGACGGCGGCAACGCCCACTACCAGGACTCGCAGCGACGCGCCGCCGCGCTGGCGACGCGCGGCATCGGCTTCGTCGACGCCGGCGTCTCGGGCGGGGTCTGGGGCCTGCAGAACGGCTACGGGCTGATGGTCGGCGGCAACCGCGACGACGTCGCGCGGCTGACGCCGGCGCTGCGCGTGCTCGCGCCCGCGCCCGAGCTCGGCTGGCTGCACGCCGGCCGGAGCGGCGCCGGCCACTACGCCAAGATGATCCACAACGGCATCGAGTACGGCCTGATGCAGGCCTACGCGGAGGGCTTCGCGCTGCTGCAGGCGCGCGGCGACCTCGGGCTCGACGTGGCGCAGCTCGCCACGCACTGGCGCCACGGCACCGTGATCCGCTCCTGGCTGCTCGACCTCGTGGCGGAGTTCCTGGCCGAGGACGCGAGCCTCGCCGGCCTCGCGCCGGTGGTCGCCGACTCAGGCGAAGGACGCTGGACCGCGAAGGAGGCGATCGACCTCGGCGTGCCGGCGCCGGTGATCAGCGCGGCGCTGTTCGCGCGCTTCGCGAGCCGCGGCGGCGACGACTACGCCGCGAAGCTGCTGGCGAAGATGCGCCAGTCCTTCGGCGGCCACGCGGTCACGGGCGCGGGAAAGCCGCCGCCGTGAAGCCCGCCGCGGGCACCGCGGCGCGCGACTCGAGGAACGCCGCCGCGTCGTCGGCGAACATCGGCCGACCGAGCCCGTAGCCCTGCACGCGACGGCAGCCCTTGTCGCGCAGCGCCTCGAGCTGCTCCCAGTTCTCGACGCCCTCGGCCACCACCGACAGCCCGAGCGCCCGCGCCATCGCGAGGATCGCCGCCACCAGCGCGCCGTTGCTCGGGTCGCGCCCGAGGTCGTGCACGAAGCTGCGGTCGATCTTCAGCTCGTCGATCGGCAGCCGCCGCAGGTAGTCGAGGCAGGAATAGCCGGTGCCGAAGTCGTCGATCGAGAGCCGCACGCCCATCTCGCGCAGCTGCTCGAGGTTGCGCAGCGTCGGCTCGAAGTCCTTGAGGAAGGTGCTCTCGGTGAGCTCGAGCGTCAGGCTCGAGGCCGCCAGTCCCGACTCGTCGAGGAAGCGCTGCACGCTGCCGCGCGGGTCCATGTCGCGCAGCTGGCGCGGCGAGACGTTGACGTGCACGCGCAGGTTGGCGAGCGCGGGGGAGCGTCGCTGCCATTGCCGCACCTGCGCGCAGGCGGTACGCAGCACCCAGTCGCCGATCGGCTGGATCAGCCCGGTCTCCTCGGCCACCGGGATGAACTCCGCCGGCATCATCGCCGGCCCGTCGGTCGGGAACCAGCGCAGCAGCGCCTCGACCGCGACGATGCGGCCGGTGGCCACCTCGTAGATCGGCTGGTAGCAGAGCCGCAGCTCGTCCTGGTCGAGCGCGCGATGCAGGCGGTCTCGAGGTCGAGGCGCGCCAGCGAGTCGGCGGCGAGCGCCGGGCGGTAGAACGCGGCGACGTTGCCGCCCGACTGCTTGGAGACGTGCAGCGCGAGGTCGGCCGCGCGCATCAGCTCGGCGCCCTCGCTGCCGTCGCGCGGGTGCAGCGCCACGCCGATGCTGAGGGTGCTGAAGATCATGCGGCCAGCGGCCGCGAACGGTTCGTGGAACGCGGCGATCAACGCGGCCGCCACGCGCCGGCCCTCGCGCTCGGCGTCGTCGCCGGCCGCGAACAGCACGAACTCGTCGCCGCCGAAGCGCGCCAGCACGTTGCCGGGGCGCACCGCACGCTTCAGGCGCGCCGAGGCCTGGCGCAGGATCTCGTCGCCGGTCTCGTGGCCGAGCGTGTCGTTGACCAGCTTGAAGCGGTCGAGGTCGACGTGCAGCACCGCGAGCTGCCGGCCGTCGCGTGCAGCGACCTGCAGTGCCAGGTCGAGCGCAGTCGAGAATCCGGCGCGCCCAGGCAGGCCGGTGGTCTCATCGAGATGACCGGCGGCGGCTTCGCCGGGGCTGCGCCGTGTTTCACGCAGCACGCCCTGGATGGCGGTTTCGCCGTCGTCGTCGTAGGACGCGCCTGTGACGATCGCCTCGATCTCACGCCCGTCGAGGCGCACCAACCGCATGGTCTGGGGCGGCACGTCGCCGTGGCCACTCGACAGCGACGCCATGCGCTCGCGCACCACGGCTTGCCATTCCGGGTGGATGAAGTCGAGGGGGGAGCGGCCGATGACCTGCCAATCGTGCGCTGCCCCCAGCAGTTCGAGGCAGGCGTCGTTGGCCTCGACGATGCGGCCGCCGCGGTGCACCCAGGTAGCAGCCTGCGACAGGTCGCCGAGCAATCGCAGGCGTTCGTCGCGCTGGCGCACGCGCGCCTGCTCGCGCATGCGACGCGCAGTCTCTTCCTCGAGCGCCAGCGCCTTCTGCTGCAGCGTCACGACGGCGCGGTTGCGTGCCGGATCGTCCTCGAGCGCGAGGAAGCTCTCGGCCGGGATCACGCCGCGGTGGCGATCGCAGATGTCGCGGAAGTAGCGGCCATAGGACTCGCTGCCGAATAGTGCGAGCGGGTACGCGCAGTAAAGCGCGAAGCCGCGCTGGGTCGCGAGCTCGTCCCAGAGGGCCTCGAGCCGGTCGGCCTGCTCGGGCGCGCCCTGCCGGACCAGCAGCACCGACAGCCCGTTGAACACGCGCACGCCGGTGTGCGTCGCACCTGCGGTATCGACCAGGTCGCCGATGTACGCCGCGAAGCGCGCGGCGTCGGGCACGTCGCCGGCCGACACGTGCAGCAGGGCCTCGTGCGCGTCGACCTGCAGCAGCCGGCCAGAGTCGCCCAGCGTCGCGGGGTCGAGACCGAGCGGCAGCAGCGCCACCGCGAGTGCCAGCGCCTGTTCGGGCGTGCCGACGACGATGCAGGCCTCGCCCGCTTCGCAGCCGGCCGCGATCCAGTCGGCGAGCGACTCGGCCAGGAAGCCTTCATCCTCGTGCAACTGTACGAAGTGACCACAGCAGGCGGCGCGGCGCGCCGCCGCGAGCCGGCGCTCGCGCGGCGCGTCGACGGCGACGCAGTTCAGGCCTTCCTCGGCCGTCGTCACCGTCACCGTCGCGGTGACATTCCTTGTCGTCGTGAGCACCGTGGTCCTCGCCGCTGGAATGCTTGGCGAGTGCACAGTGACGCAACGACCGAGGCCGATGTCGCGACCTCGGTCACACTGCTCCGCGTACGCCCGCGGGCCGCGCGCGGCCTGTGCACCATGCACCCGGGGAAACCCGTGGGCCTTGCGAAAAACCCCTAGAAATACCGGTACTTTGCTGCGCCCTAGGGCTTTTCCCTAGGCGCTTTCGCGGGCCGCGGCGCGGTCCGCGAACAGCACGTCGGCGGGCTGCACGACGCGCGCGGCGACGCTGCCGGCGTCACTGGCGCGGGTGCCGCCCGCGGCCAGCAGGCGCGCGAGCGCGCTGGCCTTGTCGGCGCCGCACACGAGCCAGCCACGGCGCCGCGCGCGCGCCAGTGCCGGCAGCGTCAGCGTCATGCGCCGGTGGCCACGCTGCGCGCCGGTGATCGCCACCTCGCGATCCCGGAGCGCGAGCGCCGCGTCGCCCGCGAACAGCGATGCGGTGTGGCCGTCGTCGCCGAGCCCGAGGTGCACGAGGTCGAGCACCGGCGGCATGCCCGCATGCTGCGCGAGCGTGCCCGCGTAGTCGCGCGCCGCGGCCTCGAGGTCGGGCGATTCGACCGGCATCGCATGCAGCGACGTCGGCGACAGTGCGACCAGGCCGGCGGCGAGCGCGCCGAGGTTGCGCGCCGCGTCGCCCGCGGGCGCGACGCGCTCGTCCACCTGGAACACCTGCACCCGGTCCCAGTCGAGCGACGCTGCGCCGAGCGCGGCGAGCATGGTGCGCGGCGTGCTGCCGCCGCTGAACGCGCAGCAGCAGCGGCCGCGCGCTGCGAGGTCCTCGCGCAGCGCCGCCGCGATCCAGGCCGCGGCCGCCAGCGCCGCGGCCGTGGCATCCGGCAGCACCGTCACGCGCATGCGTCGCGCCCGAGGCTGCCGGGCTCGACCCAGCCACCGATGCCGCGCGTAAGGCGCTCGGCCGCCGCCGGGCCCCAGCTACCGACCGCGTAGGGCAGCGCGGCGCCCGACTTCACCAGCGCATCGTCGACGATGCGCCAGGCTTCCTCGACGATGTCCTGGCGCGTGAACAGCGTGGCGTCGCCGCGCATCGCGTCGCCGATGAGCCGCTCGTAGGCCGTCTGCTCGCCGCGCGCGGTGTTGCAGACCGAGAGTTCGACCGGTTCGCCGAGCATCGCCTCGCCGCGCGCCTTGGCGCGCGCGCCGAGGCCGATCGAGATGCGGTCGGGCCCGAGCCGGAAGCGCAGGTAGTTGGTGTGCGGCGGCACGGGCTCGTCGAACAGCCGTTGTGGCGGGCGGCGGAAGGTGGCGAGCACCTCGGTGCCGGTGGTCGCCATGCCCTTGCCGGCGCGGATGAAGAACGGCACGTCGGCCCAGCGCCAGGAATCGATCGCGAGCCGCAGCGCCACGTAGGTCTCGACGTCGGAGTGCGGGTCGACGCCCGGCTCGGCGCGATAGCCGGCGTACTGGCCGCGCACGATGTCGTTGCGCGACAGCGGCACGATCGAGCGCAGCACCTTGGCCTTCTCGTCGCGCTGCGCGTCGCTGCCCATGCCCGACGGCGGCTCCATGGTCAGGATCGACACCACCTGCAGCAGGTGGTTCTGCACCACGTCGCGCACCGCGCCGAGCTCCTCGTAGAGCTTGCCGCGACCCTCCACGCCGAACGACTCGGCCATCGTGATCTGCACGCTCTCGACGTGCCCGCGGTTCCACACGGGCTCGAGGAAGGCGTTGGCGAAGCGGAAGTACAGCAGGTTCTGCACCGCCTCCTTGCCGAGGAAGTGGTCGATGCGGAACAGCGCGCGCTCGTCGAACACCTGGCCGAGCGCGTGGTTCAGCGTGCGCGCCGAGGCGAGGTCGCGGCCGAGCGGCTTCTCGACGATGACGCGCGCGCCGCTGGCGCAGCCGGCGGCGTCGAGGCCCTGCACCACGGTGGCGAACAGGCTCGGCGGCACCGCGAGGTAGTGCAGCGGGTGCTGCGCGGCGCCGAGTTCGCGACGCAACGCGGCGAACGTCGCCGGGTCGCGGTAGTCGCCCTCGACGTGGCGCAGCTGCCGGCCGAGCTTTTCCATCACCGCCGGATCGGCGCCGCCGCCGTGGGCCTCGAGGCTCGCCGCGATGCGTTCGCGCAGCGTCGCCACCGAGCCCTCGCGCGCCACGCCGACCACCGGCACGTCGAGCACGCCGCGCCGCACCATGTTCTGCAGCGCGGGGAAGATCTTCTTGAAGGCGAGGTCGCCGGTCACGCCGAAGATCACCAGGGCATCGGAACGCGGTTCCATCGGTTCGTCCTCCATGTCGCGACGCGGTACCGCGCGGCAAGCGGTCGCGCGCCTGGCACAAGCGCGCCAGGTCACCGAGCGCCGCGTTGGATTGATCGCGGGCCGGCGATGCAAGTTATCATGGCCGGCGCACCGGACGGCCCGGATCCGCGGCCGCCGCGCCCCGGAGATCGACCATGATTCGCACGCGCCGTCACCGTCTCCCGTTCCCGATCAAGTCGCCGCTTCCCGTGCTCGCCGCGCTCGCGCTCTGCGCCGGCCTGGTCGGCTGCGGCGTCAACCCGGTGACCGGCAAGCAGGAGATCCAGTTCGTCTCCGAGAACCAGGAACTGCAGATCGGCGCCACCCAGTACGCGCCGACGCGCCAGGGCGAAGGCGGCGACTACAAGACGCTGCCGGACCTCAGCGCCTACGTCAGCGAGGTCGGACAGAAGCTCGCGGCCGTCTCCGACCGCAAGCTGCCCTATGAATTCACGGTGCTGAGCAGCTCGGTACCGAACGCCTGGGCGCTGCCCGGCGGCAAGATCGCGGTGAACGCGGACTGCTGACCGCGCTCGAGAACGAGGCCGAACTCGCCGCCGTGCTCGGCCACGAGATCGTGCACGCCGCCGCGCGCCACGGCGCCAAGGCGCAGGAGCGCGGCACGCTGCTGCAGGTCGGCATGGTCGCCGCCCAGGTCGGCGTGGCGATGTCGGACATGGACCAGAACCTCGGCGGCCTGCTCGCCGCGGGCGCGGGCGTCGGCGCGCAGCTCGTGACCATGCGCTACGGCCGTGACGCCGAGCGCGAGGCCGACTACTACGGCATGGAGTACATGAAGCGCGCCGGCTACGACCCGGCCGCCGCGGTCACGCTGCAGCAGAAGTTCGTCGCGCTCGCCGCGAAGGAAGGCGGCGCCAAGGGCAACTGGCTCGAGGGCCTGTTCGCCTCGCACCCGCCGTCCGAGGAGCGCGTGCAGAACAACCGCGCGCGGCTCGCCGAGCTCGGCACGCCCGGCGGCGACCTCGGCAAGGAGCGCTACGCCGCGCGGCTCGCGCCGCTGCGCAAGCTGCAGCCGGCCTACGACAAGGCCGACGAAGCGCTGGCGCTGGCGCGCAAGAAGGACCTCAAGGGCGCCAAGTCGCTGGCCGCCGAGGCCGCGAAGCTGGTACCGAACGAATCGCGCTTCGCGCTGCTGCGCGGCGACCTCGAGCTCGCCGACAAGCAGCCGCAGGCCGCCCTGCCGCACTACGAGCGCGCGATCCAGCTCGACGGCGACTACTTCGCCGCCTGGCTCGGCAGCGGCACGGCCTACTACCGGCTCGGCAACCGCGCCGAGGCCACGCAGCGCCTGGAGAAGAGTGCCAAGCTGCTGCCGACCGCGCCGGCGCTGTACTACCTCGGCAACATCGCCAAGGAATCCGGCAACGTCGAGCGCGCGCTCGAGCTCTACAAGGGCGCCGCCGGCTCGCAGAGCGAGATCGGCAAGGCTGCCGCCGCCGAATACGCCACGATCGACGTCACGCGCAATCCCGGCAACTACATCGCGAGCGCCCCGCAGCTCGACGGCCGCGGCGCGCTGGTCGCGGTGGTCGAGAACCGCGCACCGGTGGCGATCGCCGACCTCGTGATCGGCGCGGTGCTGCTCGACGCCAACGGCTCGATCGCGCAGCAGGGCCCACCGGTGCGCATCGGCCGCGCGTTGCAGCCGGGCGAGCGCATCGCGGTCGACGCGGGCGTGGGGCAGGTTGCGCCGGAGCTCTTGGGGCGGGTGCGGTTTCGGGTCGAAGGAGCTAGGCCCGTCGAGGCTCGCTGACTTCTCTGACTTCGGCGCGCCGGCGCTTCCGAGAAGGGATCTCGGCGGGGCGGCTGCGCTGCAGGGGAGCGCGTACCTCAAAGGGCTTTGCGCGCGGACGGCCGCAAGTACGTCCATGTAGGCCTCGAGGCGCGCCATCCATGGCGCGCCACGCCGCGCGCAAAGCCCTTTGAGGCACGCGCTCCCCTGCCCCGTCGTCGCGGCGCCTGGATCGCTTCGCCGCGAGGCCATGCAGGACAAGAACAAGAAGCGTCAGCGTGCCTGCTCTGTGTGGGTTGAAGAGCCCGACGTTTCAGCTAGTCACGAACGGCGATGCCGAGCCGGGCGCAGCGCGATGCCGGGCGACGCGACGCGGACGATGCGACTCTTCCAACTCGTGAAGTGACGCGTTCGTGCCGCGTCTTCCCGCGGCCGAGGCCGCTACGGATCGATCGGCGCGCGACGACGGTGATCCAGGGGCACGCGGGCATGAAAGGTCTTTGCCCGCGGCGTAGCGCGCCATGGATGGCGCGCTCCGAGGCCCGCATGGATGCGTCTTCCGGCCGTCCGCGGGCAAAGACCTTTCATGCCCGCGTGCCCCGGCCGCGCCGCCGCCACCCGCCTATCGACCCAAAGCAGCGGCGAAAACGACAACCCGAGGCACGACGCTCAGCGGAACACCCGCGTCCAGAACGCCTTCATGTCCTCCCAGGACTGCCGATCCGTCTTCTCGTCGTAGGCGAGCGGCAGGCCGTACTTCTTGCCCTTGTCGGTGGCCTCGGGATTGGTGAAGCCGTGCTTGGCGCCCGGGTAGGAGTTGAACTGGTACTTGACGCCGAGCTCGGCCATCTCGGCGTGGAAACTCTGCTGGTCGGCGGCGGGCACGAGGGCGTCGGCCTCGCCGTGGCAGATCAGCACTTCGGGCTTGAACTCGCCCTTCTTCGCCGGATGCGTGCGGCCGAGCGAGCCGTGGAAGCTGACGACGCCGCGCAGGTCCTCGCCGAGGCGCGCGGCGTGCAGCGACAGCGCGCCGCCGAGGCAGTAGCCCATCGCGCCGATACGGGTGGTGTCGACCAAAGGATGCTTGCGCAGCTGAGCGAACGCGGCCCGCACGCGCTCGCTGGCGGCGGGCATGTTGGCGAACAGGCCGTTCATCAGCGTGCCGGCCTCGGTGGAGTCGGCGGCCTCGCGGCCGTCGCCGTAGACGTCGACGGCGAGCGCCACCACGCCGAGCTTGGCCAGCTCGCGCGCGCGGCGGCGCAGGTAGTTGTTCATGCCCACCACTCGGGGAACACCGCGAGCGCCGGCGGCGGCCGTTCATGCTCGTGTCGACCGCGAGATAGCTCGCGAGCTCGACGCCACCGGCGCTGTAGCGCAGGACTTCTGTATGGATGTTGTCTGGCATGGGTCGGTTACCGTGCTGGAAAGGGGTCGCGGGATGGGCGCTCAATTTGGCAGCGTGGCCGGGGCCACCGCAAGCCCTTGCGCGGGAGGCGTCGCACGTGCTGCGTGCATCGCGGGCACGGCCGACCGCGGCGCGGCGCCGAGGCGCCGCGACCAGTTGCGGGCCGAGCGCGTGCATCGGCCCGATCGCGTCGCCCGCGGGATCGAGTCCCGACGTGAAACCGCGCGCCACCAGCGCCTCGAGCACCTCGGGGCGATCGCTGATCACGTGCACCGGGACGTCGTGGATCGCGCCCTCGCCGCTGACCGCGGCCGGCGGCTGGTGGTCGCCGAGCACCAGCATCACCACGTGCTCGCCGGCGTGGCGCTCGATCCAGCCGGCGAGCGAGCGTTGCGCGTAGGCGAGCGAGTCGCCATAGGCGGGTGCGAGCCGCGTCCACTCGGGCGCCTGCGCGATGGCGCGCGCCGCGTCCTCGGCAGCGTATGGCGTGGCGCTCGTCATGCGCGTCCAGTCGGGCTGGTACGGCGGGGTCGGCCGGAACGGCATGTGCGAGCTGATGGTGGTGAAGAACACGAAGCGCGGCCGCGCGGCGCGCGCCTCAAGCTGGTCGAAGCGCGCCAGCGCGTACTGGTCCGGGATCCGCCACCAGCCGAAGGCCGGTCCGCGATAGTCGAGTGCCGCCTCGCCGTAGATCGCGTCGAAGTGGAAGTACTCGCCCTCGGGCCAGGACTGCTTCAGGCCGGGCATCAGCGCCAGCACGCGATACCCGTCGCGACGGAATACGTCGGTGAGCAGGGTGCGTGGCCGCAGCAGCAATCGCGCATAGTCGTCGCCGTCACGGACCTCGGCGCCTGCGAGCAGGCTGGCGTGCGCGAGCCACGAGCCGCTGCCGAAGGTCGGCGAGCGCACCCAGGCCGAGACCACGCCACGACCGGTGCCGGCGATCGCGCGCGCCAGCGCGTCGCGGCTCGCGCCGAGGCGCGCGGCGATCTCCGGGCGCTGCCAGGCCACCGCGCCGTACGACTCGACGAACACCACGAACACGTCGTCGCGCGGCTGGCCGGCGCCGCGATCGAGCACCGGCATCGTCACCTCGCGGCCGGCGCGCGCCGCGGCCGCGGCGGGCGCCGAAGCACCCGCGCCCGCGCCAGTGCCCGTGCCCGCATCGCGCAGCTCGCGCATCGCGAGCCAGCTGCCACCGAGCAGCGCGAATTGCCGCGCCCAGGTCTGCGTCACCGGGATCGAGAAAACGCGCCAGCGGCGCCGGCAGCGCGCCGGTGGCGCGATCGAGCGCGAACAGCAGCACCAGCAGCGCCGCGACGCCGACCAGCACGCCGCGCAGCGCGCGCGCCGGCCGATCGCCCGGCGCCGGCGCGAGCGCCCAGCGCCACGCGCGCGCGCGACGACCGCGAGCGCCGCGGCGGCGAGCTGCCAGGCCGGGACCACCTTGGCGAGCATCGCGACCGCGCCGCCGACGTGGCGCGCGTCCCAGTAGAGGTTGATGCCGCGGCCGTAGAGAGCCGGCGCCGTGACCTCGGCGTAGCGTGCCAGGGTGAACAGCAGCAGCAGCACGCCGAGCGCGGTCAGCGTGCCCGGCCGCACCGGCCCGCGCCAGGCGCTCCAGGCCGCGAGCGCCAGCACCAGCAGCGCGATCTCGACCGACCATTCGCCGCGCAGCTCGATCGCGGGCGTCGGCCAGACGTTGTGGAAGGTGAGTGCCGCGTTCAGCAGCGCGAGCGCCGCGAGCAGCGTGAACGGCGCGAGCAGCGCGCGGAGGCGCGGCCCGCGCGCGGTCGCGGCGGCGTCGTGCTGCATGCGCGCGCCTACTGGCGCCGGGCCTCGAGCTCGAGCAGCAGCTCGACCTCGTCGCCGACCAGGCCGTTGGCGACGCCGTAGCTCATGCCGAAGTCGCTGCGCCGCAGCCGGCCGCGCGCCGAGGCGCCGGCCACGGTCGGCTTCCGCAGCGGCGGACCGATCGGGTATTGCGCGTGCTTGTTGAGCGTCGCCTCGAGCACCAGCGGCCGCCGCTGGCCGAGCAGCTCGAGCTCGCCCTCGATGCGGTAGCGGCCGTCGGCGACGCGTTGCGCGCTGCGCGCGGTGAAGGTCATGGTTGGGAAGCGCGCGACGTCGAGGAAGTCGCGGCCGCGCAGGTGCTCGTCGCGCCGCGCGTGGGCGGTGTCGACGCTCGCGGTCTCGACCACGACCCGCAGGTCGGAGAGCGCGCCGCTGGCCGGGTCGAAGCGGAAGCCGCCGCTCGCCTTGCGGAACTGGCCGAGCGTCTTCGCATAGCCGATGTGCTCGACCAGGAAGGCGATCGTGAGGTGCTCGGGATCGAGCTGGTACTCGGCCGCCTCGGCTTTCGCGTCGCGCGGCGCGACCGCGCCGGCGACCAGCGCGAGCAATGCGAGCAACGCGACGAGCGGCGCGATCCGGTTCGAATGCGGCGAGGCGGTCATGCGGTCACTCCTTCCCTGGAACGACGTCGCCGCGCCAGCGCGAGCACGTCGACGCCGAAAGAATAGCAAAGCAGGCCGAGCGCCAGCGCCGCGAGCGCCGGCGCCACGCCCGGCGGCCACCACGGCGCGAGCACCGCGACCAGCGCCACCACCTGCGCCACGCACACCGCCTGGCGGCGCCGGCTCGGCGCGAGCTCGGCCGCGAGCCAGGGCGCGGCACGGCCGGCGAGCACGAAGGCGTAGCGCATCAGTCCCGAGGCCAGCACCCAGGCGCCGGCGCGGTCCCAGCGCCACGCGAGCAGCGACAGCACCAGGATCAGCAGCGCGTCGGTCTCCATGTCGAAGCGCGCGCCGTAGCGGCTGGCGAGCCCGCGGCGGCGCGCCAGCGCGCCGTCCAGCAGGTCGAGGCTGGCCGCGAGCGTCGCCAGGCCGACCGCGAGCCAGGCGCGCGTGGGCGCATCGTCGAGCACCGCGCAGCCGGCCAGCAGCAGCACCAGCGTGCCACGCAGCAGGGTCACGCGGTTGGCCGCGCCGAAGCGCGCATGCGGATGCGAGGCGGGCAACGCCGCGCGCAGGCCGAGCAGCAGCAGCGCGCCGCCGCCGAGCGCGACGCCCGCGGCGGCGAGGAAGCGCTCCGGCCGGGGCGCGGCCAGCAGCGGCGCCAGCAACGCGGCGAGCAGCAGCCCGAGCAGCGCGGCCGCGACCACGTGCCGCACGAGGTCGCGCTGCAGCATGCGCTCGCGCCCGGGCGGCTCGCCTGCGTGCGGAACAACCGGCATCATCCCTCCATGGACCCGCGCGCCGCCGCCGCATTCTGGGTCGCGGCGCCGGGCCGCGGCGAGATCCGCACCGAAACCCTGGCCCGGCCGGCCGCGGACGAGGTGCTGGTGCGCACACTCTACAGCGGGATCAGCCGCGGCACCGAGTCGCTGGTGTTCCAGGGCCGCGTGCCCGAGGCCGAGCGGCTGCGGATGCGCGCGCCGTTCCAGTCGGGCGACTTCCCCGCGCCGGTGAAGTACGGCTACGCCAGCGTCGGCGTGGTCGAGCAAGGTCCCGCCGGGCTGCATGGTGCCGAGGTCTTCTGCCTGCATCCGCACCAGACCCGCTACGTCGTGCCCGCGAGCGCGGTGCACCGCTTGCCGGAGGGCCTGCCGGCGGCGCGCGCGGTGCTGGCGGCCAACGTCGAGACCGCGATCAACGGCGCCTGGGACGCGGCGCTGCGCGCCGGCGATCGCGTGCGCGTGATCGGCGCCGGCGTGGTCGGCTGCGTGGTGGCCTGGCTCGCGGCGCGTACGCCCGGCTGCGAGGTCGAACTCGTCGACCTGCAACCCGGGCGCGCCGCGATCGCGGCCGCGCTCGGCCTGCGCTTCGCCACGCCCGAGGCCGCGAGCGGCGAGGCCGACGTCGTGATCCACGCGAGCGGCGCGCCCGAGGGCCTCGCGCTCGCGCTGCGCCTGGCCGCGTTCGAGGCCACGGTGCTGGAGATGAGCTGGTACGGCGACCGGATCGTGCCGCTGCCGCTCGGTGCGGCGTTCCATTCGCGCCGGCTGACGCTGCGCAGCTCGCAGGTCGGCGCGGTCGCGACCGCGCAGCGCGCGCGCTGGGACCACGCGCGCCGCATGGCGCTCGCGCTGCGCCTGCTCGCTGCGGCGCCCGAGCTCGACGCGCTGTCACCGGCGAGAGCGCCTTCGACGAGCTGCCGGTGCTGATGCCGCGGCTCGCGGCCGCGCCCGGCGCCACGCTCTGCCACCGCATCCGCTACTGACCCGTTCCGACAACGCCAGGAGACCACAGGGATGTATTCGGTCTGCGTCCGCGACCACATGATGATCGCGCACAGCTTCCGCGGCGCCGTGTTCGGCCCCGCGCAGCGCCTGCACGGCGCCACCTACGTGGTCGACGTCGAGTTCCGCCGCCCGGCGCTCGACGCCGACGGCCTGGTGGTCGACATCGGCCTCGCCGCGAACGCGCTGCGCGCCACGCTCGAGGAGCTCAACTACCGCAACCTCGACGAGCTGCCGCAGTTCGCGAATCGCAACACCACCACCGAGTTCCTGGCGCGCGCGGTGTTCGAGCGCATCGCCGCGCGCATCGCCGCGGGCGAACTCGGCGCCGACGCGCAGGCCGGCGGCGTCGCCGCGCTGCGCGTCGCGCTGCACGAATCGCACGTCGCCTGGGCCGCGTTCGAGGGCCCGCTGCCTGCTTCGCCGCGCGGATGACGCGCGAGCTCGCCCTGCTGCTGCCGGGCGATCCCGACACGCCGACCGGCGGCTATCTCTACGACCGCCGCATGGCGGAGGAGCTGCGCGCCCGCGGCTGGCGCGTCGCGGTGCTGCGGCTCGACGACTCGTTCCCGGCGCCGACGCTGGCGGCGCTGCGCGACGCCGCGAGCACGCTCGCCGCGCTGCCCGACGACGCGCTGGTGCTGCTCGACGGACTGGCGCTCGGCGCAATGCCGCAGCTCGCCGCCGCCGAGGCGCAGCGCCTGCGGCTCGTCGCGCTGGTGCACCACCCGCTCGCGCTCGAGACCGGACTTGCGCCGGCGCGTGCGGCCGCGCTGCGCGAGTCGGAACGTGCCGCGCTCAGCGCGGTGCGCGCCGTGGTCGTCACCAGCGACGAGACCGCGCGGCTGCTGCAGCGCGACTACGGCGTCGCGGCGGCGCGGCTCGCAGTGGTCGAGCCGGGCGCCCCGCCGCCGTCGCTGGCACGCCGCGCGCCGCCCGCCACGCCGGGCGGCGGCTCGCCGCTGCGCCTGCTGTGCGTAGCGAGCCTCGCGCCGCGCAAGGGCCACGAGCTGCTGCTGCGCGCGCTCGCCGCGCTCGACGCGACCCCGGCCGCGCTGCCCGACTGGACGCTCGAGTGCATCGGCAGCGCTGCGCGCGACCCGGCGCATGCCGCCGTGCTGGCCGCGCTCGCCGCGCAGCATGGCCTCGGCGCGCGCGTCGCCTGGCGCGGCGAGCGCAGCGCCGACGAGGTGCAAGAGGCCTATTCGCGCGCCGACGTGTTCGTGCTGCCCGCCTGGTACGAGGGCTATGGCATGGCGGTCGCCGAGGCCGTGGCGCACGGCCTGCCGGTGGTCGCGACGGCGGTCGGCGCCGCGCCACGCGTGGTCGGCGACGAGGCCGGCCTGCTGGTGGCGCCCGGCGACCTCGACGCGCTGACGGCGGCGCTGGCGCGGCTGCTCGGCGACGCGGCACTGCGCGCCCGGCTCGCCGCGGGCGCCGCGCGTCGCGCGCGGCAGCTGCCGCAGTGGCCCACGCAGGCCGCGCGGCTCGAAGCCGCGCTCGAACGCGTCGGCCGCCTCGCTGCCGCGCCTGGCGCGGCCGGACGCGGCGCAGCACCGATGAGCGGCTTCAGCGCCGCCTGGCTCGCGTTGCGGGAGCCCGCCGATGCCCGCGCCCGGGCGCCGGGGTCCGCGGCGCTCGAGGCGCTGGCGACGTACTGGGCGCGTCGGGCCCGGGCGCCGCGATCGACCTCGGCACCGGCACCGGCAGCAATCGCCGCTGGCTCGCGCCGCGACTGCCTGCCGGCACGCGCTGGACCCTGGTCGACCACGACCCGGCGCTGCTGGCGCTGGCCGGCCGGGACGCGGGCGACTCGCCGCGCCTCTGCACCCTGGACCTCGCCCGCGAGCTCGACCGGGTGCAGTGCCCGAGGCGCGGCCTCGTGACCGCCGCGGCGCTGCTCGACCTGGTCTCGCAGCGCTGGCTGGGGGCGCTGGCGCGGCTTTGCGCGAGCGCCGACGCGGCCGTCGCCTTCGCCCTGACTTACGATGGAAGATCCACCTGCAAGCCAATGGACGTTGAAGATCCATTCATTGTTGCATTGGTCAATCAACACCAGCGCCGCGACAAGGGCTTCGGGCCCGCACTCGGGCCGCTGGCGGCGGGCGCGGCAGCGCAGGCCTTCACTGCCGTCGGTTATCGGCTATGGCGGGTGCGCAGCGACTGGCAGGTCGGCGCCGACGAGCCCGCGCTGCAGGAGGAACTGCTGGCCGGCTGGGCGGCCGCCGCGACCGAGCAGGCGCCGGCGGCGGCGCCGCGCATCGCGGCCTGGCTGCAGCGGCGCCGCGCCCATCTCGCGCGCGGCCGCTCCACGCTGACCGTCGGCCACGAGGACCTCTACGGCTGGCCGCTGGCGCCCGGCCCCTGAGGGCCCGACCACCGCGCCCGATCACAGCACCCGCTGCAGGCCGTCGAGGTCGTCGCGCGGCGAGCCGCCGGCGCAGCGCTGCGCGAGGTCGAGATCGAACAGCACGTCGGCGCCCATCCGGAACACCCGGTGCCGCGCGCGCAGGCAGTCGGCCAGCGCCGGCGCGGCCGGCAGCCGCACGCTCGGCGTGCCGGCGCCGATCAGCAGGGGTGCCACCGCCACCTGCAGCCGCGTCAGCAGGCCCGCCTGCAGGAAGCCCGAGACGGTGCGTGCACCACCTTCGACGAACAGGCGCCGTGCGCCGCGCGCCTGCAGCGCCGCGAGCAGCGCAGCGAGGTCGAGGCCGTGCGCCGCCGTCGCGAGCGCCAGGGTCGCGATGCCCGGCGGGGCCGCGGGCGCGACGCCGGTCGCATGCACCAGCAAGGTCGGAGCCGCGCCGTCGGTGAACACGCGATGCGTGGCCGCGAGCCGCCGCTGCGGGTCGAGCACCACACGCAACGGATTGGGCCCGCGCACCTCGCGGGTGGTGAGCTGCGGGTCGTCGGCCGCGACCGTGCCGGCACCGACGATCACTGCATCGCACAGCGCGCGCATGCGGTGCAGGTGCAGGATGTTGTCGCGCCCGGTGACGAAGCGCGAATCGCCGGACTCGGTGGCGATGAAGCCGTCGAGGCTCTGGCCGAGGTGCGCGATCACCACCGGCTGCGCGGCGTCGGCCTCGAGCAGCGGACGATAGAGGTCGTGGAGCGTGGTCGACTCGCCGTGGCCCGCGCCTGGAGCGTCGGGCACCGCGGCGCGCGGCAGCGGCGTGGCTGCGCCGCCGGGCAGCGCCGACGGCGCGCGTGCCGCGGCCAGCAGCCGCCGCCAGTCGTCGTCGTCGAAGCTCGCGCGCGTTGCATCCAAGCCCGGCCACCTCCCCTCGCGGGGAGTATAGGCCGGGCCCGCGCGGGCTCAGTTGATCGTCTTGCTGACCAGCGTGGCGACGTCGCTTTCGAGGCCGGCGGTCGTGTAGGACACGACCGTGAAGTACCAGGTGCCCTTGCCGAGGCCCGGCACCGTGTAGCGCGTGAGGTTCGGGTCGGCGACCGAGGTGCGCTGCGACAGCGCCTGCGGGTCCGTGCCGTACTTGACGATGAAACCGGCGAGGTCCACCAGCGGCGTGCCGTCGCTGTACTGCGTCGGCCGCACCCAGGACAGCGTCGCCGTGCCGATCGCGGCGGTGCTCGGCGTGCTCGTGGTGGCACCCGTGCCGCCGCTCGCGGTGTTCGTACCGCCCGTGCCCGCCACCGTCCCGGCGCCGGTCACGGTGATCGAGAACGCGGGCAACGAGGCGGTGCTCAGGCCGTCGGTCACGCTGATCTGGATGTTGTTGTAGATGCCGACCTGCGCGGCCGACGGCGTGCCGGTCAGCGCGCCGTTGGCGGTGTTGATGCCGAGCCAGGCCGGCAGGTTGCGCGCGCCGAAGGTCAGCTTGTCACCATCCGGATCGCTCGCCACCGCCTGGAAGGTGTAGGCGCTGCCGGCGGCCACGGTCGTCGGCGGCGTGCCGCTGATCACCGGCGGACGCGTGCCAGCCGTCGTCGTGCCCGCGCGGCCCACCGCCACGCGGAACGGCCCGATCGTGGTGCTCGCCGCGCCGTCGCTGACCGTGATCGAGATGGCGGGCGTCTCGCCGAGGTCGGCCTCGGTCGGCACGCCGCGCAGTTCGCCGGTGCTGCCGACGAACTCCGCCCAGGCCGGCTTGCCCGAGATCGAGAAGGTGAGCGGATCGCCTTCCGGATCGGAAGCGTTCGGCTTGAAGACGTACGGGAAGCCCGCGGGCACTGCGGTCGCCGGCGAGCCGGAGACCACCGGCGCCTTGTTGCTGGCGCTGGCACCGCTGGAGGTGGTGGACACCGCGCCCGGATCGTCCGAGGACTTGCTGTCGAAGCACGCCGCAAGGGACAGCGCCGCGAGCGTCACGGGAACCAGTCGGGAAGAAACGTGGAAGGCGCTGCGTGTCATGGCGGAGCTCCGATGCGATGCCTGCGATTCGTTCATCGACGAACGCGGGCGGCAGAGCTCCGTGGCCCACGGACGAGTCCGTGGACCGCCCACGGACGATCAGTCCGTGGACCGCCCACGGACCATCAGTCCGTGGACCGGATGACGACGAGTGGGACCGCTGTCGTTCGGCATGCGAGCCGAGCGCCGCGGAAGGCCTCGCCGGCAACCCCGCTATCTGCGCTCCGCGCGTCGCGCGGAGCTCCAGACCGGAGGCTTTGCGTCCCCGCCTCGCGGCGGGTTTGCCCTTCGTTCTGAGCCTTTGTACTTAGTGCGGCGCGAGCGCGCAAGACGTCGCAGCGAAGCGACTGGAACGGTGATTTCGGTGTCTAATGGCGCTGTGACGGACATCACGAAATCGCCACGCGCCATCCGCAGCTTCGTCATCCGTGCGGGGCGCGTCACGGACGCGCAACGTCGTGCCCTCGACGAACTCTGGCCGCAGTACGGCATCGACTTCGATCCCGCGCGCCCGCCCGACCTCGACGCGGCTTTCGGGCGGCGCGCGCCGCGCACGCTCGAGATCGGCTTCGGCAACGGCGACAACCTCGCCGCGCTCGCGCTCGCGCATCCGGAGCGCGACTACCTCGGCGTCGAGGTACACCGTCCCGGCGTCGGCCGGCTGCTGCAGCGCGCGCGCGACGCGCGGCTCGCGAACCTGCGCGTGATCGCGCACGACGCGGTCGAGGTGCTGACGCATGCGATCGCGCCCGGCGCGCTCGACGAGGTGCTGATCCTGTTCCCGGATCCGTGGCACAAGTCGCGCCACCACAAGCGCCGGCTGGTGCAGCCGCAGTTCGTCGCGCTCGTCGCGAGCCGGCTAGCGCCGGGCGGGCGGCTCTCGCTCGCCACCGACTGGACGCCGTATGCCGAATGGATGCTCGAGGCGCTCGCCACCGAGCCTGCGCTCGAGAATCTCGCCGCCGACGGTCGCTACGTGCCACGCCCGGCGTGGCGCACCGAAACGCGCTTCGAGCGGCGCGGCGAGCGCCTCGGCCACGACGTGCACGACCTCGCCTACCGGCGACGCGCCGCGCCCGCCGAGGCGCCCTTGCGGTAAAAACCGACTTGCACGACCCGGGGTGGCGGCGCAGAGTCGGACGCGACGCAACACAAGAACGACCGGCCGGGAAAGGTCCCGCCGGCCAGGGCCCGATGTGATTCGCCCGCAGCAGCCTGAAA
Organism: Ottelia alismoides; assembly: GCA_037367405.1. Classification (NCBI taxonomy): domain Eukaryota; kingdom Viridiplantae; phylum Streptophyta; class Magnoliopsida; order Alismatales; family Hydrocharitaceae; genus Ottelia; species Ottelia alismoides. The sequence continues at coordinate 35,647 of JAZKJV010003646.1, read as the reverse complement.
GGGGGTCGCGATGAGTGTCCTCGAACCCGTGATCGGCAACTGGTATCGCTTCACCGAGGGCGAGGTCTTCGAGATCGTCGCGCTCGACGCCGACGACGGCACGGTCGAACTGCAGTACTACGACGGCACCATCGAGGAGATGGAGCTCGACGACTGGTACGCGAGCTGCGAGCTGCGCGAGATCGAGACCGCGGCCGCCCCCGAGGACTGGACCGGCTCGGTCGACCTCGACCCGAGCGACGACGACGCCTCGAGCGACGCCAGCTGGCGCTCGGTCAACGGCGGCTGACCGTCAAGAGGGGACAGATTTATTTTCCCGAACGGGAAAATAAATCTGTCCCCTCTTAACGGCGGCTGAAGTCGATCTCGGCGCGCAGGCTCTCCGGGTCCGCGCCGGCCGCCAGCAGCACCAGGCCCGCGTCCACCTCGATCGGCACGGGCTTGAGCCTCTGGCCGCGGCACGGCCCCGCGATGCACAGGCCGTCCTCCTTCTCGAACAGCGCGCCGTGCGAGTGGCACAGCAGCAGCGAGCCGTCGCGGCTCTGGAAGCCGTGGGGCACCACGTTGAGCTGATGGCCCGCGTGCGGGCACCAGTTCTGGTAGGCGCGGATCACGCCCGCACGCACCTTGACGACCAGGCCGCGCAACGGCCAGTCGCCCTCGCCGACCGTGAAGCCGCGCGCGCCACCGTCGCGCTCGAGCTGCTCGAGCGTGCAGAGCACGCGTTGCAGGTCGATCTCGCGGGGGTCGGTCTCGCGCGGCATCGCGCTCAGCGCCCGGCCTCGGCGCGCCCCGCCGTGCCGAGCGCGCGGTCGACCATGCCGGTGCGCATCATGTACCAGAACAGCAGGATGCCCGGCAGCGCGAGCAGCGTGGTCGCGAGGTAGAAGTTCACGTAGCCGAGGCGCTCGATCAGCCCGCCGGCGGTGGTGCCGGTCAGGAGCCTGCCGACCACGCTCGCCGCCGCCGAGATCAACGCGTACTGCGAGGCCGTGAACTGCAGGTTGCAGAGCGCCGAGAAGTACGCCACCACCACCACGCCGCCGAAGCCGCTCGCGAGGTTCTCGAAGCCGATCGCCGCGGCCATGCCGTAGTTGCTGTGGCCGGCGGCCGCGAGCAGCGCGAAGCCGAGGTTCGAGATGCACATCAGCACCAGCGCCACCAGCACCGAACGCTTGAGCCCGAGCCTGGCGTACAGCACGCCGCCGATGAAGATGCCGGCGAGGTAGGCCCAGAAGCCGAACGCGACGTCGTAGACGGCGATCTCGTCGTTGCTGAAGCCGAGATCGTTGAACAGCAGCCGGAAGGTCAGGTTGGCGAGCGTGTCGCCGATCTTGTGCACCAGGATGAAGAGCAGCACCAGCCAGGCGCCGGCGCGCTGCATGAACTCGACGAACGGGCCGACGATCGAGTTCCACACCGAGGCGAGGCCGCGCTTCTCGATCGTCACCACGTGGCGCGCCGGCTCGCCGACCACGAGGCCGGTGAGCATCGCCGGCAGCGCGAACGCCGCGCAGGCCATGTAGGCGGCAGACCAGCCAGCGCGGCTCGCGATCACCAGCGCGAGCGCGCCGGCGGCGGCCGAGCCGATGCGCCAGCCGTATTGCGACATGCCGGAGCCGACGCCGAGCTGGTGGGGCTTCAGCGTCTCGATGCGGTAGGCGTCGATCACGATGTCGTAGGTGGCGCCGGCCACGCCAACCAGCACCGCCGCGATCACGGTCGCCTGGATGCTGGCGCTCGGGTCGACCAGCGCGAGGTTCACGACCGCGGCGATCACCGCGGTGCCGGCGAGCAGCAGCCACGAGACGCGCTGGCCGAGCCGGCCGAGCAGCGGCAGCCGCACGCCGTCGACGACCCAGGCCCAGAACACCTTGAGGTTGTAGACCAGGAAGGCGAGCGTGAAGGCGGTGACGGTCTTCTTGTCGATGCCGTCCTGGGCGAGGCGCGTGGTGAGCGTCGCGCCGATCATCGCGTACGGGAAGCCGGACGAGACGCCGACGAAGAACGCGGCCAGCGCCTCCTTCTCGAGATAGGGGCGCAGCGCGCCGAGCAGTCCCGCGGCGGGCGCGCCGCCGTCGCCACGCGGCGCGGCGCTCAAAGGTCGTAGTCCATGACGAGCGGCGCGTGGTCCGAGAAGCGCTGCGCCTTGTAGATCTCGGCGCGGCGCGCGGCGCCGGCGAGGCGCGGGCTCGCGACCTGGTAGTCGATGCGCCAGCCGACGTTCTTGGCCCAGGACTGGCCGCGATTGGACCACCAGGTGTACTGGTCCGGCTCGGCATTGACCTCGCGGAAGGCATCGACCCAGCGCTCCTCGCCGAACAGGCGGTCGAGCCAGGCGCGCTCCTCGGGCAGGAAGCCCGAATTCTTCTGGTTGGATCTCCAGTTCTTCAGGTCGATCGGCTTGTGCGCGATGTTCCAGTCGCCGCACAGCACGTAGTCGCGCTTCCTGCGCTTCAGGCCCTGCATCCAGGGCATGAAGACGTCGAGGAAGCGGAACTTCGAGGCCTGGCGCTCGGGCCCGGCGGATCCGGACGGCAGGTAGAGCGAGACCACGGCGAGCTTGCCGAAGCGCGCCTCGAGATAGCGTCCCTCGTCGTCGAACTCCGCGACGCCGAAGCCGCGCGTCACCTCGTCGGGCTTGCGCTTCGCGTACAGCGCGACACCCGAATAGCCCTTGCGCTGGGCGTCGTGGAAATAGCGGTGGTAGCCGGGGATGTCGACGTCGTGGCCGTCGAGCTGGTCGACCTGGGCCTTGGTCTCCTGCAGGCAGATGACGTCGGCATCCTGGCCGCGCAGCCACTCGAACGCGCCCTTGCTCGCGGCCGAGCGGATGCCGTTCATGTTCAGGGTCAGGATGCGCATCGCGATATGATAGCCGCCATGCAGGAATACCAGCTGACCTTCATCGACCTCGCGCTCGGCCGCAACGCGCTGCGCTTCGGCAAGTTCACGCTCAAGTCGGGCCGCGAGAGCCCCTACTTCTTCAACGCCGGCCTGTTCGACGACGGCGAGGCGCTCGCGGTGCTCGGCCAGTGCTATGCGGCCGCGCTGCAGCGCTCGGGCCTCGAGTACGACATGCTGTTCGGCCCCGCCTACAAGGGCATCCCGCTGGTGTCGGCGACCGCGGTCGCGCTCGCCGAGCACCACCATCGCAGCGTGCCCTGGGCCTTCAACCGCAAGGAGGCCAAGGACCACGGCGAGGGCGGCATGGTGGTCGGCCGCAAGCTCGCCGGGCGCGTGGTGATCGTCGACGACGTCATCACCGCCGGCACCGCGGTGCGCGAGTCGATCGACCTGATCCGTCGCGCCGGCGCCGAGCCGGTCGCGGTGCTGCTCGCGCTCGACCGCCAGGAGCGTGGCCAGGGGCGACATCGGCGGTGCAGAGGTCGAGGCCGGCATGGGCTTGAAGTGTGTGAGCCTGCTCACGCTTTCGGACCTGATCGCGACGCTCGAGAGGCCCGCCGGTGACCGGGTTCGCATTTCGGCAAGCGAGCTCGCCGCGCTGCGCGCCTACCGCGAGCGATACGGTGTAGCCTGAGTTTCCGTCTCGTCCCGGCCTCGTGCAGAATAGGTCGATGGTTCGTACACCTTCGCTAGCCACCCTGTTGCTGGCCACCCTCGCGGTGGCGGGCGGCGTGCTGGCCGGCGCCGCCGAACGCACCCCGGCCCGCACCGGCAAGGGCGGCAACGCCCACCTACAAGTGGGTCGACGACCAGAACGTCGTGCACTACGGCGACCGCGTCCCCGCCGAGTACGCCAAGCGCGAGCGCGCCGTGCTCAACCGCCAGGGCGTCGAGGTCGGCCGTGTCGAGGCAGAGCGCACCCCGGAGCAGATCGCCGAGCTCGAGCGCCGCGACAAGCTGGCGCGCGAGCAGCAGCAGCACGACGAGTTCCTGCTGACCACCTACACCTCGGTGCGCGACATCGAGGGCCTGCGCGACCAGCGCCTGCAGCAGCTCGCCGACCAGCGCGGCTCGATCGAGAACTACGTCGAGCAGCTGGCCGAGCGCCTCAACCAGCTGCAGCTGCGCGCCCAGGTCTACCGGCCCTACAACGCCAGCGCCGGCGCCAAGCAGATGCCGGACAAGCTCGCCGAAGACCTGATCCGCACCGTCAACGAGGTGCGGCGCCAGCGCCAGGCGCTCGACGCGCGGCGCAACGACGAGATCGCGCTGCGGGCGCGCTTCCAGTCGGACATCGACCGCTACCGCCTGCTGCGCTCGAGCACCACCGCCGCGCGCTGAAGCGCGGGTGCGGCGCGGCGCGGCGCGCCCTCAACGCGTCGCCAGTCCCGGCGGCACGCATCCCGGATAGAGTTCCTCGAACACCTGCGCCGCGGCGCGTGCGAGCGCGGCCCGCAACCCGGCGTCCCGCGGCGCCGCGACGGCATCCGCGGTCGCCGCGTCGTCGGCCGCGCCACGCAGCCGCTGCCATGCGGCATGCAGCGCGTCGCGCTCGCGTCCCACCGCCTCGGCCACCGGCTGCTGCCAGGACGGCGGCGACTCGCCCTCGACCCAGCGACCGCGACCGCGGCCGAAATGCGCCACCGCGAGGTAGCGCAGCAGCGCGGAGCGCGCCAGGCCGTCGAGCGCCTCGTCCGACCACCACACCTGCGGCGCGTCGGCGCCGCTCAGCTGGTTGAGGCCGCGCGCCACGCCCGCACCCGCGAGCCCGCCGAGCAGGCCGCCGAGCAGCAAGCCGCCGCCGAGCGTGAGGCCGCCGGCCGCGAGGTCGGCCTTGAGTCCGGTGAGCGCGCCGGTCAGCACGCTGCCCCAGACCGCGGCGCGACCCTCGGCGACGCGCTCCGTGCCGGCGAAATGCGTGCGCAGGCGTTCCAGCACCACGGCGGTGGCGCTGCCGTCGAGCCCGTGCAGCGCGATCAAGACATCGGTGGTCGCGACGCTGCGCGCGTCGAGGCGCTGCGCCAGCAACCCCATCGCGGCGGCCTGGGCCGCTTCCGCCTCGGCACGACCGACGCCGACCGATTGCAGCAGGCGCTGCACCAGCGTGGGCGCCGCCGCGGCCACCGGCTCGCGGTCGCGAGCGGTGGCGGCTAGCTGCGACGCGAGCAGGTCGAGGGCGGCGGCGTGGCGCACGCTGCTGCGCTCGAGCCAGGCCGCGCGCAAGCGCGCGAACCCCGCGGCCTTGTCCGGCGGCAGGTGGCGCGCGACCGCGTCGAGCAGCACCGCCTCGTGCACCCAGCAGCGCGCGAACGCATCGAGCGGCAGCACCTCGGCGACCAGGCCCTGCGGCTCGAGCTGGCGCCGCCAGCGCTCGACGTCGTCGCGCGCCGCCGCGGCGCCCTGCGGCGGCCCCACCTGGTTCAGCAGCACGATCACCGGCTTGCCGATCCAGCGCAGCACCTGCATCTCGGGCGCGAGATAGCCGGCATCGCGCGGATCCTCGGCGGCGTTGACCAGGTAGAGCACCACGTCGGCGGACTCGCGCGCCGCGCGCACCGCCTGCTGGCTGCACCAGAACGGCCGGTCGCGCCAGCGATCCCAGGCCTCGCGCAGCAGCCAGCCGATCGGGTTGTCGGCGAGCCGCAGGCGCTGCACCAGCCGCGCCGAGTTGCCGAAGCCCGGCGTGTCCCAGAGGCGCAGCGCGCCGCCATCGTCGAGCGCGAGCAAGGTGTACGCCTCGGCGAGGTCGGTGACGTGCGCCTGGTCGCGCACCTCGCCGACGTCGCGGCCGAGCAGCGTGCGCGCCAGCGTGGTCTTGCCGGCGTTGGTGTGCGAGACCAGCGCGAGCTCGACGTTCACGGCGCGCGCTCCGTCGCGGCGAGCGCCGGCTCGAGCTCGCCAGCCAGGGCCGCGAGCGCGGGCGCGTCGTCGGCCGGCGCGCCGAGGTCCGCGGCCGCCGCCCGCAGGCCGCGCGCCGCGGCGAAGGCGCGCCAGCTGGCGAGGCGCTCGACGAGGCGCTCCGGCGCCTGCGCACCGAAGCGGCGGCGCAGCGGGCCGGAGTCGAGCAGCACCGCGCAGCGGCCGGGCGCGGCGATGCCGCGCACTGCGTCGAGGAAGGCGCCGTGGTTCTCCACCTCCGGCGTCGCCGCGAGGCTGAAGAGCGCGAGCGTCAACGGCACCGCGGCATCGCCGGCGACCAGGCCGTCCGCCGCCCGCGCCTCGTCGCCATAGGCGACCGCCGGCGCGAGCGCGAGCGTCGCGTCGTCGCCGAACAGGCGCCGGGCGAGCGCGCGCAGCACCGCGGCCGCCGGCTCGTCGACCGTGTGGCTGTACGGCACCACGCGCAGTCGCGCCTCGCCCCCGCCGGCGCCGAAGCCGCCGAGCAGGCGACGGAAGTACGGACCGTCGAGCGCGAGCGGCAGGTCGCGCGCCAGCCGCGCCTCGCGCCAGCCTGCGAGCGCCGCGAGCGCGAGCCGCGGCACCAGCACGGCGACCGCGACGGTCAGCGCGTGCAGGTGGATCCAGAGTGCCGCGTCGGCGCCGCCCGCGCTCGCGGGGAAACGGATCGCGGCGAGCGCGGCGACGTCGGGCACCGGCCTGCCGAGCAGCGCCGCGGCCGGCGCGAGCACCGTCGCGAGCAGCGCGTGCACCGCGGCCGCGTCGAGGAAGGTGCTCTCCCAGCCGACGCGATAGTCGAACACCAGGCCGCGCAGGTAGAGCCCGGCAACCGCGCCCGCGGCGAACGCCGCCGCGCACAGGTGCAGCACCCGCGCCGCGCGCGCCGCCGAAAGCGGCGCGAGCACGCGCGCGGCCGAGGCGAAGTAGTCGCCGAGCGCCGCCGCCAGCGGCCCGCGCGGCACCGCGGCCGAGGCGCTCAGCAGCTTCAGCAGCGGCGCGCGCAGCGCCCCGGGGCTCGGCACCTCGGCCGCGCCCCCGCCAGCGACGACCGCCGCGCCCGGCTGCGGCGCCGCGGCGCCGGCAGCGCGCGCGCCGCGGCCGCGCAGGCGCGCGAGCGCGAGCAGCAGGTAGACAGCGAGGTTCCAGGCGACCAGCGCGAGCAGCGGGAACGCCAGCACGTTGACGTGGCCGCGGTCCGCCACCTGCTCGAGCAGGGCGCCGGCGAGGAACGCGGCGGGCGGCAGCGCCGCCGCCAGCGCCGGCCGCCAGGCGAGGGCGCGCGCGGCGCGCGCGATCGCCGGCTGGCTGGCCGCGAGCCGCTCGCGCAGCAGGCGCGCGCGGCTCGCGACGAACACCTCGGCGGACGGCTCGCCGCCGCGGCGCGTCGCCTCCCAGCGCGCCAGCTCGGCGGCAGTGCGCGCCGCGTGCTGCCGCTCGGCAGTGTCGAGCAGCGCAATGCCGGCCGCGCCGTCCTCGAGCGAGCGCACCAGCAACACGTCGCGCACGGCCTCCTCGTTCATCGCGGCATTATCGCGGTCCGGCGCGCCGCGCGACAAAGAGCGTGCGGCGGCGCACGCAGCGGCCGCGCCGCGGCCCCCGGGCCCGGCCCGGGTCGGCGCATGGCAGGAATCGCCTGCGCGGAGCCGCGCAAACCGCAGGTCCTGCCATCCACCGGTCGCCCGGCCGCGGCCGGCCGCGGCCGGGCTGCGGTATGCTGGCGGCACCCCCCGCGCAGTATCCGAGGCACGCCGCCATGGGCGAGTTCACCACCTTGATGGCCCGCGACGGCCACGAGTTCCAGGCCTGGCTGGCGGCGCCGAAGGGCGCGCCGCGCGGCGCGGTGGTCGTGGTGCAGGAGATCTTCGGCCTCAACCGCCACGTGCGCGCGGTCACCGACGCCTACGCCGCTCAGGGCTATGTCGCGATCGCGCCGGCGATGTTCGACCGCGTGCGCCGCGGCGTCGAGCTCGGCTACACCGCCGAGGGCGTCAACGAGGGCCGCGGCTACATGCTGCAGGTCACGCGCGCCAACATCCTCGCGGACCTCTCCGCCTCGATCGCGGTGACGCGCCACGCCGGCAAGGTCGGCATCGTCGGCTATTGCTGGGGCGGCCTGTGCGCCTACTTCGCGGCCTGCGAACTGCCGGTGTCCTGCGGCGTCGCCTACTACGGCGGTCGCATCGCGCAGAGCCAGGACAAGCTGCCCAGGAAGCCGATGATGTACCACTTCGGCGAGCGCGACTCGCACATCCCGATGAGCGACGTCGAGGCGATCCGCGCGGCGCAGCCGAACGCCATCGTGCACACCTACCCCGCCGGCCACGGCTTCAACTGCGAGGAGCGCGCCGACTACGACGCCGCCAGCGCCAAGCTCGCGCTGGAGCGCACGCTGGCGTTCTTCGCCGAGCACGTCGGCTGAGCCGCGCACGCCGGGGCGCGGACCACGCTCAGTCCACCGCACCGACCGCCAGGCTTCCGCCCCGAACGACACGACCTGATCCACGCACTGCAAATCCGGACCAAGACATGAACGCACTCAAGCTGAAGGACCCGACCCTGCTGCGCCAGCAGCTCTACATCGACGGCCAGTGGGTCGACGCCGACGACAAGCGCACCCGCGCGGTCACCAACCCGGCGACCGGCGCCCAGCTCGGCACCGTGCCCTATGCCGGCGCCGCCGAGACGCGCCGCGCGATCGAGGCCGCGAACCGCGCCTTCCCGGCCTGGTCGAAGAAGCTCGCCAAGGAGCGCAGCGCCATCCTGCGCAAGTGGTTCGACCTGATGCTCGCGAACCAGGACGACCTCGCGATCATCATGACCGCCGAGCAGGGCAAGCCGCTCGCCGAGGCCAAGGGCGAGATCGCCTACGCCGCGGCGTTCATCGAGTGGTTCGCCGAGGAGGGCAAGCGCGTCTACGGCGACGTGATCCCGACCTTCCGCGCCGACGCACGCGTCGTGGTGCTGCGCCAGCCGGTCGGCGTCGCCGCGGCGATCACGCCCTGGAACTTCCCCGCCGCGATGATCACCCGCAAGGCCGGCCCGGCGCTCGCCTCGGGCTGCACCTTCGTCTGCAAGCCGGCGATGCAGACGCCGTACTCGGCGCTCGCGCTCGCCGAGCTCGCGGCCCGCGCCGGCGTCCCGCCGGGCGTATTCAGCGTGATCACCGGCGACGCGCGCGCGGTCGGCGGCGAGATCACCTCGAACCCGCTGGTGAAGAAGCTCAGCTTCACCGGCTCCACCGAGATCGGCAAGACGCTGATGGCGCAGTGCGCCGGCACCATCAAGAAGGTCTCGCTCGAGCTCGGCGGCAACGCGCCGTTCATCGTGTTCGACGACGCCGACCTCGACGCCGCCGTACAGGGCGCGATGGCCAGCAAGTTCCGCAACACCGGCCAGACCTGCGTCTGCGCCAATCGCATCTACGTGCAGGCCGGCGTCTACGACGAGTTCTCGAAGCGCCTGGTCAAGGCGGTGTCGGCGATGCGCATCGGCGACGGCCTCGCCGGTCCCACCGAGCAGGGCCCGCTGATCGACGAGAAGGCGCTCGCCAAGGTCGAGGAACACGTCGGCGACGCGCTCGCCAAGGGCGCGAAGGTGGCCTACGGCGGCAAGCGCCACGCGCTCGGCGGCAACTTCTACGAGCCGACGGTGCTCACCGGCATCACCTCGAAGATGGCGGTCGCGAAGGAAGAGACCTTCGGCCCGGTCGCGCCGCTGTTCCGCTTCGAGACCGAGGAAGAGGCGATCCGCATGGCGAACGACACCGAGTTCGGCCTCGCCGCCTATTTCTTCACGCGCGATCTCGCGCGCAGCTGGCGCGTCCAGGAGGCGCTCGAGTACGGCATCGTCGGCGTCAATTCGGGCCTGATCTCCACCGAGACCGCGCCCTTCGGCGGCTGGAAGGAGTCCGGCATCGGCCGCGAGGGCTCGAAGTACGGCATCGAGGAGTACACCGAGATCAAGTACGTCTGCGTCGGTGGCGTGAGCGCGTGAACGATGCGCACCCCGGCCAGGGCGGCGCAACGCCCCCGGCGACGGGGGCGCTCAGCGATCGCGCGCTGATCTTCCTGCTCGGGGCCTGCAACGCACTCGGCCCCGTGTCCTCGCTGCTGCTGCTGCCGGCGCTGCCGGCGGTGCGCACCGAGTTCGGCGCCACCACCGCGGCCACGCAGAGCGTGGTCAGCGCCTTCATGCTGGCGTTCGCGATCGTGATCCCGTTCGTCGGCCCGGTCTCGGACCGCTACGGCCGACGGCCCGTGATGCTCGGCGGCCTGACGGTGTTCGCCGTGGGCTCGGCGCTCGCCGCCGTGGCGCCGACGCTGCCGGCGCTCGTGATCGCGCGCATCATCCAGGCGATCGGCTGCGCCGCCACCTTCACGGTGTCGCGCGCGGTGCTCGGCGACCTGTTCCACGACTGGCGCCTGCCGCGCGCGCTCGCCAACGTGACGCTGGCGATGATGATCGGCACCACGGTCTCGCCGGTGCTCGGCGGCCTGATCACCGAGCGGCTCGGCTGGCACGCGCCGTTCCTGATGCTGCTCGGCCTGTCGGTGCTGGTCACCGCCGCGGTCTGGAGGCTGCTGCCCGAGACCCACGTCGCGCACGACGCCGACGTCACCTTCGGGCAGCTCGGCCGCACCTCGGTGCAGCTGCTGCGCAAGCCGATGTTCATCGCCTGCGCGGTCGACACCGGCGTGATCTACGCCGTCTACCTCGCCTTCATCTCGTTCGCGCCCTACGTGATGGCCGAGATGTACCACCGCCCGGCGACCGACTTCGGCCTCTACGTGATGATGCTCTCCGCCGGCTACGCGGCCGGCAACCTGTTCGTGTCGTGGCGCGCGCGTACCATGGACATGGCGCGCGCCGCCAACGTCGGCACCGTGCTGCAGGCGGCCTCGGCGGTGGCGGCGCTGCTGTTCGTGCTCGCCGGCTTCACCGACCCGGTGTTCTGGTTCGCGCCGATGCTGCCGCTCGCCTTCGGCCAGGGCCTGACGCTGCCGCACGTCACCGCCAGCGCGGTGCGCCTCGCGCCCGGCTACAGCGGCATCGCCTCGAGCGTGCTCGGCTTCACCCAGCAGGCGATCGGCGCGCTCGCGGTGCAGGTCACCGGCTTCTTCGCCACCGACACACCGGTGCCGGTGCTGGCGTTCTGCGCCGCGCTGTCGCTGGTGTCGTTCGGCGCGATGTTCCTGCCGCGCAATGCCGCCAAGGAGACTACCGCATGAGCCAGGACATGAAGCTGGGCCTGAACCTCGGGTACTGGGGCAGCAAGCCGATCGACCGCTTCATCGAGCTCGCGGTGCACGCCGAGCGGCTCGGCTTCGACATCGTCTGCACCGCCGAGGCCTACGGCTCCGACGTGTTCACGCCGCTCGCGGCGATCGCGGCGCGCACCACGCGCATCCGCCTCGGCACCTCGATCATGCAGATCTCGGCGCGCACGCCGACCTGCGCCGCGACCACCGCGATGACGCTCGACCACATCTCCGGCGGCCGGCTCTGCCTCGGCGTCGGCGTCTCGGGCCCGCAGGTGGTCGAGGGCTGGTACGGCCAGCCGTTCCGGAAGCCGCTCGAGCGCACCCGCGAATGGCTCGCGATCTTCCGCCAGGTGGTGGCGCGCGAGGCGCCGGTGACGTTCGAGGGCCAGCAGTTCCGCCTGCCCTACGGCGGCGAGCACGCCACCGGCCTCGGCAAGCCGCTGATGAGCATCACGCACCCGCTGCGCAAGCGGATCCCGCTGTTCCTCGGCGCCGAGGGACCGAAGAACGTCGAGCTCGCGATCCGCGAGTTCGACGGCTGGTATCCGATCCTGATGCCGCCCGAGCGCTTCGACGTGTTCGCCGAACAGCTCGCGCAGCGCCGCCCGGGATTCGAGATCCTCTCGACGGTCGACATGTCGCTCGCCGAGGACCGCGGCCGCGCGCTCGCGCCGATCAAGCGCAACGTCGCACTCTACGTCGGCGGCATGGGCTCGAAGGACGAGAACTTCCACAAGCGCATGGTCGAGCGCAGCGGCTATGGCGAGGCCGCGCAGAAGATCCAGGACCTCTGGCTCGCCGGCCGGCAGGGCGAGGCGGTGGAGGCCGTGCCCGACGAACTCGCCGAGTCGATCTCGCTGGTGGGCTCGCCCGCCGACCTGCGCGCGCGGCTCGCCGCGTGGCGCGCCTCGCCGGTGACCACGCTGATGATCTCGCGCTCCGCGACCTTCGAGGAGACGCTGCGCAACATGGAGTTCCTGGCCGCCGAAGCATCGACCGCGGCGCGATGAGCGCGCCGCGCGCGCCGCAGGATGCAGCCGTCCCGGCCGCGAGCGCTGCCGCGCCGCCGACCGCCGCGGGCCAGGCCCCGGCGGGCCCGCCGCGCGCGGCACGGCGCGCGCACCGCGTGGCCTCGCCGCACGGCACGCGCACCGATCCGTGGTACTGGCTGCGCGACGACGAGCGCGAGGACCCGGACGTGCTCGCGCACCTGCGCGCCGAGAACGCCTGGCGCGACCACGCGCTCGCGCACCTCGCCGGCTTCGAGCAGGCGCTCTACGAGGAGATCGTCGCCCGCATCAAGCAGGACGACACCAGCGTGCCGGTGCGCCACAACGGCTGGTGGTACTACGCGCGCTACGAGACCGGCCGCGAGTACCCGGTCTATGCGCGCAAGCGCGCCGGCCCGGCCGACCCGCCTTCGCCCGCTTCGCACGCGGCGCTGGCCGCGCCCGAGCAGCGGATGGTCGATTGCAACCAGCGCGCCGCGGGCCACGACTTCTACCAGCTCGCCTCGCTCGAGGTGAGCCCGGACAACCGCCTGCTCGCCTTCACCGAGGACACGGTCGGGCGGCGCGAATACGTGCTGCGCTTCCTCGACCTCGAGACCGGCGCGCTGCTGCCCGACGCGATCGCCGACGTCGAGTCGGACCTCGCCTGGTCGGACGACAACCGCAGCCTGCTCTACGTCGAGAAGGACCCGCAGACGCTGCTCGGCGTGCGCGTGCGGCGCCACCTGCTCGGCACGCCGGCCGCGGACGACGCGCTGGTCTACGAGCAGGAGGACGAGGCGTTCTACCTCGGCGTCGAGCGCTCGAAGTCAGACCGCATGATCTTCATCGTCTCGCAGAGCACGGTGTCGAGCGAATACCTCTGGGCCTGGGCCGACGACCCGGCGCTGCGCTTCGAGGTGGCGCTGCCGCGCGAGCGCGACCACGAATACCAGCTCGAGCACCTCGGCGGGCGCTTCGTGATCCGCAGCAACTGGCAGGCCACCAACTTCCGCATCTGCGAGGCGCCCATCGAGACCGTCGGCGACCGCGCCGGCTGGCGCGACGTCGTGCCGCATCGCGACGACGCGTTCGTCTCCGGCTTCGAGGTTTTCGACCGCTTCCTCGCGGTCAGCGAACGCTCCGGCGCGCTGCGCAAGATCCGCGTGCGCGCCTGGGACGGCAGCATCGACCGGCTGATCGACGCCGACGAGTCGGCCTACACCATGGCGCTCGGCGCCAGCGACGAGACCGACACCGACCTGCTGCGCTTCATCTACAGCTCGATGACCACGCCGGGCACCACCTACGACTACGACATGCGGAGCGGCGCGCGCACCCTGCTCAAGCGCGAGCCGGTGCTCGGCGACTTCGACCCGGCGCGCTACCGCACCACGCTCGAGTGGGCGCCGGCGCGCGACGGCAAGCGCGTGCCGGTGTCGCTGTTCTGGCACCGCGACACGCCGCGCGATGGCAGTGCGCCGCTCTACCAGTACGGCTACGGCGCCTACGGCGCCTCGCAGGACCCGACCTTCCGCTCCACCGTGCTGTCGCTGGTCGACCGCGGCTTCGTCTACGCGATCGCGCACGTGCGCGGCGGCCAGGAGCTCGGCCGGCCCTGGTACGACGACGGCCGGCTGCTCGCGAAGCAGCACACCTTCGACGACTTCGTCGACGTCACCCGCCACCTGGTGCGCGAACGCTGGGCGCATCCCGGGCGCGTGTTCGCGATGGGCGGCAGCGCCGGCGGCCTGCTGATCGGCGCGATCGCCAACCAGGCGCCGCGCGACTACCGCGCGCTGGTGGCGCACGTGCCGTTCGTCGACATCGTCACCACGATGCTCGACGAGTCGATCCCGCTCACCACGAACGAGTACGACGAGTGGGGCAATCCGGCGGAATCGCGCGCCGCCTACGAGTGCATGCTCGCCTACTCGCCCTACGACAACGTCGTGGCGCAGGAGTATCCGGCGCTGCTGGTCACCACCGGACTCTGGGACAGCCAGGTGCAGTACTGGGAGCCGGTCAAATGGGTCGCGAAGCTGCGCGAACTCAAGACCGACGCCAACCCGCTGCTGATGCGGATCAACCTCGAGGCCGGCCACGGCGGCAAGTCCGGGCGCTTCGAGCGCTATCGGGAGATCGCCGAGGAGTACGCCTTCGTGCTCGACCAGGCGGGCCTGGCGCGCTGAGTCGCGGCGCTGCGCGGCACGCCGCGGAGCGGCTCGCGAATCGCGCCGCGGCGGAATGCCCGGGCCGACGCGCAGCGTCGCGAACGGACAGAGTGACCGGGCGTCCACAGCCGGCTCGACGCGGGTCGCAAACTGCGCGGCGGCGCACACGAGTCGCTGGCGGCGCCACGGGCGCTGCGGTATGTTGCCGGCCGTCCGGATCGCACGCCGGAACCCCGCTGCCCTTGCGCTACCTAGACTCCCCCAAGTACGACCACGACACGCCCGAGCGGATCGGCGTGCTGCTGGTCAACTCCGGCACGCCCGACTCGCCGTCGACCGCCGACGTGCGCCGCTTCCTCGGCCGCCTGCTCGGCGATCCGCGCGTGGTCGAGCTGCCGCGCGCGCTGTGGCTGCCGATCCTGCACGGCATCATCCTGCGCACGCGGCCGTTCCGCAGCGCGCGCAAGTACCGCCGCATCTGGACCGAACAGGGTTCGCCGCTGCTCGCGCTCTCGGGGCAGCTGAGGGATCGCCTGGCGACCCGGCTCGGCGAGCGCGTGATCGCGCCGATCGCGGTCGAGATCGGCATGCTCTACGCCAACCCCGGCGTGCCCGAGGCGCTGGCGAAGCTGCGCGACGCGGGCGCGCAGCGCATCCTGGTGCTGCCGCTGTTCCCGCAGTACTGCGGCGTCTCGACCGGCGCGGTGCACGACCAGGTCACCGACGAGCTCAGCCGCTGGCGCTGGCTGCCGGAGCTGCGCTTCGTCAACGAGTATCACGAGCATCCCGGCTACATCGAGGCGCTGCGCGCCAGCGTCGCCGACCACTGGGCGCTGAACGGCCGCACCGAGCACCTGCTGATGTCGTTCCACGGCATCCCCGACAAGTACTTCCGCCAGGGCGACCCCTACTACTGCAAGTGCCAGAAGACCGCGCGCCTGCTGGCCGACGAGCTGAACCTCGCCGACGGCGCCTGGAGCCTGTCGTTCCAGTCGCGCTATGGCCCGGGCAAGTGGCTGCGGCCCTACACCGACGAGGTGCTCGAGGGCATGCCGAAACGCGGCATCCGCAGCGTCACGGTGGTCTGCCCCGGCTTCGCGGTCGACTGCCTCGAGACCCTCGAGGAGATCGACATCGAGAACCGCGAGCACTTCCTCGCCGCGGGCGGCACGCAGTTCCAGTACGTGCCGGCGCTGAACGCGCACCCCGGCCACGCGGCGGCGCTGGCCGACATCGTGGCGCGGCACCTGCAGGGCTGGACGCCGGTCAACGTCGGCTGGCTCGGCGCCACGACCACGGCCCGCTGAGGAAAAGGGGACAGATTTATTTTCTGGAAAAAGGGGTCAGATTTGTTTTCCGATAGACTCGGAAAAATAGATCTGACCCCTTTTTCCAGAAAATAAATCTGTCCCCTTTTCCGTGAACGCCGCGCCTTCCCTGCTCGGGCACTTCCACGAGCTCAGCATCACCACCCGCGACATCCGCGCCTCGGTGGAGTTCTACGAGGCGCTCGGCTTCAGCCACTGCCGCACCGGCGACACCTGGCCGCATCCCTACGGCGTGCTGACCGACGGACGCATCGTCCTCGGACTGCACCAGTACAAGTTCCCCTCGCCCTCGATCACCACCGTGCGCCCCGGCATCGCCGCCGCGATACCCGAGTTCACCGCGCTCGGCATCGAGCTCGCCTTCGCCAAGACCGGCGACGACTGCTTCAACGAGATCGGCTTCCGCGACCCGGCCGGCCAGATGGTCACCGTGCTCGAGGCACGCACCTACTTCCCGGGCGAACGCGAGCCGCGCGAGCAGTCGCTGTGCGGCTGGTTCGAGTGCTTCAGCCTGCCGGCCGCGGACTTCGCGCCGGTCGCCGCGTTCTGGGAACGCCTCGGCCACGTCGCGCTCGAGGTCGCCGAAGCGCCGTGGCTGCACCAGCCGCTCACCGGCAACGACCTCGCGCTCGCGCTGCACCGGCCGCGCACGCTCGACCGGCCGATGCTGGTGTTCAGTGCCGACGACCTGCCGGAACGGCTCGCGCGCCTGAAGGACCTCGGCCTCGAGCTGCGCCACGACGAGCTGCCGCGCGCCCTCGACCCGGCGCGCGCCGCCATGCTCGAAGCGCCGGAAGGCACGACGCTGCTGCTGGTGGACGCCGCCGCTTTCTGACGCCGGCGCGGCGCCGCCGCGCATCCGGGAGGGAACCGTGGGGATGCTCGAAGACAAGGTCGTGCTGGTGGTCGGCGGCTCGAGCGGCATGGGCCGCGTCACCGCGCAGGGCCTGGCACGCCACGGGGCGCGGGTCGTGGTCGCGGCGCGCCGCGCCGCGCTCTGCGAGGAAGTGGTCGAAGGCATCCGCGCCACCGGCGGCCGCGCCGGCGCGATCCCGGTCGACGTCACGGATGCCGCATCGGTCGCGGCGATGTTCGCGAACGTCGAGCGCGAGCATGGCCGGCTCGACGGCGCCTTCAACAACGTCGGGCGCACCCTCGGCAGCTCGCCGACGCACGAGACGCCGCCGGAGCGCTTCATGCAGACGCTCGAGATCAACCTCGTCGCCGTGTTCCGCTGCCTGCAGCACGAGATCCGCCTGATGCGGGCCAACGGCGGCGGCGCGATCGTCAACAACAGCTCGATCGGCGGCACGCGCGGATTCGCCGGCCTGCAGGACTACTGCGCCGCCAAGTGGGGCCTGATCGGCCTTACCAAGTCGGCGGCGCTCGAGAACGCCACCCACGGCATCCGCATCAACGTGCTCGCGCCCGGCCTGATCGCGACCGAGCGCTTCGAGCAGGCGCGCGCCGAGCACGGACCGGTGATCGCGGCGCGCCTCGCCGAGGTGCCGATGCAGCGCGCCGGCGCGATGCAGGACGTCGCGGAAACCGTGGCCTGGCTGCTCGGACCCGCGACCGCCTATCTCACCGGCGCGGTGGTGCCGCTCGACGGCGGCGAGTGCGCGCGATGAGCGGCCCGAACCCACGGCCGGGCGAGACCGCGGCGACACCGGTCGACTGCGACCGGGCCTTCGTGCGCATCGCCGAGGGACAGCTGCACTACCGCCACGCGGGCCCGGAGCCAGGCGGGCGCGACACGGCGGCCGCGACCGCCAGGCCGCTGTGGATGATGCACGCCTCGCCCGCCTCGTCGGCGAGCGTCGAGCCGCTCGCGCTCGAGCTCGCGCGCCGCCACGGGCGCCGCGTGTTCGCGCCGGACACGCCCGGCAACGGCGACTCCGCGCCGCTGCGGCAGGCCGACCCGGACCTCCGCGACTATGCCGACGCGTTCGTGCGCGCGCTCGACGCGCTCGGCCTCGGGCGCGTCGACCTCTACGGCTACCACACCGGGGCGCACATCGCGATCGAGCTCGCGCTCGCGCATCCCGATCGCGTCGGCGGCCTGGTGCTCGACGGCCTGCTGTGGCTCGACGACGCGGATCGCGCCGACTACCTCGCGCACTACGCGCCGCCGCTCGTGCCCGACGCCCACGGCACGCAGGTCTTCACCGCGCTGCAGTTCATCCGCGACCAGGCCTGGTTCTTCCCGCACTTCCGCCGCGACGCCGCGCACAATCTCGGCGGCGGCGCGATGCCGCCGGCGCTGCTGCACTCCCTGACGGTCGAACTGCTGAAGGCTGCGCAGACCTATCACCTCGCCTACCGCGCGGTGTTCCGGCACCGGCTCGAGGAGCGCCTGCCGGCGCTCGCGGCCCGGCCCGTGATGCTGATGGCGGATTCGGCCGACCCCACTCGCCACTCGATCGAACGGGCCCGTGCGCTGCTGCCCGGCGCGCGCGCCACCGTGCTCGACGACACCTGGTCGCCGCAGGGCCTCACGGCCAAGGCCGGTGCGATCGCGATGTTCCTCTAGCGTTGAAGGCTTGCGGATTTTCCCTGGTGCTGCGCGGGCCTTGCCCGCTACTTCGGGGCGCGCCCCGTCTCGCCCGGCGCGCCGCCCTGCGAGACCAGCAGCTTGTCGATCCTCACGCCGTCCATGTCGACGACCTCGATCCTGAGGTTGCGCCACGACAGCACGTCGCCGGCCTTAGGGATGCGGCCGAGCCGCGCCAGCACGAAGCCGGCGACGGTGTGGTAGTCGCCGCCGCGCGAGAGCATGTCGCGCCGCGCGAGCTTCTGCTGCAGGTCGTCGATCGACAGGTGCCCGTCGACCAGCCAGCTGCCGTCAGCGCGACGCACCGCCTCGGCGCGCTCGCGCGTGCCGAGGTCCGGCAGCTCGCCGGCGATCGCGCGCAGGATGTCGATCGGCGTCGCCACGCCCTCGATGCTGCCGTACTCGTCGGTGATCACCGCGAGGTGGGTGCTCGACTTCTGGAACTGGTCGAGCAGCTGCAGCGCCGAGATGCCGACCGGCACGTAGAGCGGCGGCTCGAGGTCGCGCTCGACGTCGAGCCGGCCGCGGCGCAGCGCCTCGCTGAGGTTCGCGAGCGTGACCATGCCGAGCAGTTCCTCGAGCCGGCCGTGCGCGGCCAGGAAGCGCGCGTGGCCGCTGTCCTTGGCCTGCTGCCAGAGCGCGTCCAGCGGCTCGTCGAGGTCGAGCCAGAACACGTCCTGGCGCGGCACCATGATGGACTCGACCTTGCGGTCGGCGAGCGCCAGCACACCCTCGATCAGGCGCCGCTCGGAGGCGAGGAACACGCCGGTCTGCGTGCCCTCCGCGATCAGCGCGCGAACCTCGTCTTCCGTGACCGAGGCGGCCGGCGCCGACGACACCGGCAGCAGCTTCAGCACGCCGTCGACCGTGACGCGCAGCAGCCAGACCAGCGGCGTCATCACGCGCGCGAACACCTTCATGATCGGCGCGACGAAGGTGGCGAGCGACTCGGCGTGGGTGAGCGCGATGCGCTTCGGCACCAGCTCGCCGAAGATCAGCGACACGACCGTGACCGCGAGCACCACCGCGGCGAAGGCCAGCTGTTCGGAATACTCCGTCGGCACCCCGATCAGCACGAGTTCGGCGCCGAGGTGCTCGGCGAAGGTCGCGCCGCTGTAGACGCCGGTCAGGATGCCGATCAGCGTGATGCCGACCTGCACCGCCGAGAGGAACGAGGTCGAGTCCTCGAGCAGCTCGAGCGCGATCCGCGCGCCGCGGCTGCCGCGCTCCGCGGCCGTCTGCAGCCGCGCGCGCTTGGCCGACACCAGCGCCATCTCCGCCAGCGCGAAGAAGCCGTTCAGCAGCACCAGCAGCAGGATCAGGACGACTTCGGCGGCGATCACGCGGGTCGCGGGCTCGGTGCGGCGCGCGGGCCGCGCACCAGCAGGTAGATGCCGAAGAGCATGATGAGGACGTTGACGCCACCGATCAGGAAGAACGGCGAGCCCTTGCCGACCATGTCGTAGAGCCAGCCGCCGAAGCCGGTGGTGAACAGGATGCCGAGCGAGGCGCAGATGCCGGCGAAGCCGAACACCGCGCCACGCACGTCCTGCGGCGCCTCCTGCCCGAGCACCGTCTGGCTGGCGATGATCGCGGCGATCTGGCCGAGGCCCAGGAGTATCGCGACGTAGGTGATCGCCGGGCTGTTCGGGTCGCCGACGAAGCCGCCGGCGATGTAGCCGAGGCCCGCGATCGCCATCGCGATCACGCCGGCGGTGATGCGGTTGACGCGGTCGAGCATCAGCCCGAAGAAGATCGCGAACACGAGGCCCGCGGCGTTCGCGATCACGAACGGCCGGCGCGCGAGGCCCACCGCGTCCGCGACCGAGACGCCCTGCGCGATCGCGCTCTGCTGCAGCCGCAGCGAGAAGAAGGTGCCGATGACGATGCGGTCGGCGAACGACACGAACTGCAGCAGGTAGGCGAACCAGATCTTGGGGTTGCGGCGCGCGGCGTCGAGCCCGGCGCGCATCACCACCGCCAGCGGCTCACGCTCGCCGATCTGGCTCGGCGTGCCACGCTTGAGGCCGACCCAGCAGGCGAGCGCCGTCACGAGGCAGAGCGCCGCCGCGATGCCGAGGGTGACGCGGCCCGCCGTGGTCGCGTCCATGCCGCCCGCTGCGAGCCGCTTCGGCACGCCGCCGAGCACCAGCACCGCGAGCGTCGCGCCGACGCCCTGGCAGAAGCCGGTGATGCCGACCAGCAGGCCGCGCGACTGCTCCTTCGGCGTGTCGGCGAGCACCGTCGCCAGCATGCAGCCGACGGCCGCGACGCCGACCGAGAAGAACAGCGCACAGGCCATCAGCTGCGCGAAGGTACGCGCGAGCGGGTAGAGGAAGAACCCGACCGCCAGCCACAGGAAGCCGAGCGCGTACACCGGGCGCCGGCCGATCTTGTCGGCGAGCGCGCCGACCGGCGCCACCAGCAGCAGCGAGATGATCTCGTTGCTGAAGCCGAGCACGCTGACCGCCCGCCCCTGCTCGCCGGCCGGGATCGACAGGTTGGCGTTGATCAGGAACGGCTGGATGAAGCTGACGAAGGCCAGCATGCCGATGGTGATGAAGGCCGCGAACAGGTAGGTCACGGCGTTCATCGGCGCATAGCCCGGTGCCAGATGGATCGGCCCGAGCCTGCGATCGACGACTTCCTTGGTCACGGACTTCCCCTGCACCGGATGGCGCCAGCCATGCTAAGCACCCGGGCGCCCCGGCGGGGGCTCCTGCCGCGGGTCGTCTGGCCTGCGGGCAGCGCCGACCGCCGCGCAGCCGGCGACGCCCCGTTCAGGGCGCCGCGACGACCTCGAACTGCAGCCGCAGCGTGTCCTGCACCTGCAGGGCGCCCATCATCACGCTGAACGGCGTCAGGCCGAGCTGGCTCTGGCGCAGTTCGAGCGCGCCCCGGGCGACGAGCTCGGCGCCGCGCCGCTCGAGCGTCACCGGCACCTCGAAAATCGCGTCGTAGTCCCGCATCCGGGCCCGCAGCGTCACGCGCACACCGCCGTCGGCTTGCGCGGCCACCGCGGTCGACTCGAGTTCGATCCGCGGGAAGCGCTCGGCGTCGAGCAGCGCCGCGCCGAGCATGTTGCGGCGCGTGCCCTCGCGGGCCGAATCCGGCACCTCGGCACTGAAGTCGCCGCCGGCCCGCGCGCGCAGCGCCGGCTCGTCGACGGTCAGCAGCGCGACCGGGAAGCGCAGCGCGACGCGCGAGGCCGCGAGCGGCTCGGCCAGCGAAACCTCGCCCTCGAGATCGTGCGAGGCGATCACGTGGTTGTGGCCGGCGGCGGCGAGCGCACCGCCGCGATAGGCCTGGATCGTCAGCAGCGAGCGGGCGCGATCGATCCGCAGCAGGCTCGTCGCGCGGGCAGCGGGCGCGGGCTTTGCGCCGGGCGAGGATGCGTCGGCCGGCGCGGCTGCGGACCCCGAGGCCGGCGCTCCGGGTTGCGCCCCTGGGGCGCTGCGTCCGACCGTGGCGGCGCCCGTCGTGCCGCCGCGCTCCGCGACTCGCGCGCAACCCGCGCCGAGTGCCAGCAGCGCGAGCGCCGCGAGCACGCCGACGGGCGCCTTGACTGCTTTGACCTGCCGCGACATCGGAACTACTTTACGCCGATGCAGGTCCGCAATACGACACGACGCTGGGGCGCGGTGAGCAAGCTGCTGCACTGGCTGGTGGTCGCGCTGGTGATCGCGCAGTACGCGCTCGCCAACGCCGCCGAGGACCTGCCGCTCGGCATGGCGAAGCTCGCGCTGCTGGCGCGCCACAAGTCGGTGGGCCTGACGATCCTGGCGCTGGCGCTGCTGCGGCTCGCCTGGCGCGCCGGCCAGCCGGCGCCGGCGCTGCCGGAATCCATGCCGCGCTGGCAGCGTGGCCTGGCGCACGGCAGCCACCACCTGCTCTATGCCCTGCTGCTCGCGATGCCGCTCTCGGGCTGGCTGATGTCGTCGGCGAAGAACTTCCCGGTGAGCTGGTTCGGCCTGGTGCAGTTGCCGGACCTGGTCGGCGCCAGCGAACCGCTCTATGCCTTCATGCACGAGGCCCACGAGATCATGGCCGGCCTGCTGTTCGCCACCGCGCTGCTGCACCTCGCCGGTGCCCTCAAGCACCACTTCGTCGATCGCGACGACGTGCTGCGACGGATGCTGCCGTTCGTGCGCGCGCTCGTGCCGTTCGCGCTGCTGCCCGCCATGCTGCTGGCACCGGCCGCGCCGGCCTCGGCTGCGCCCGGCGTCACGGCGCGCACCGCGACCGCCCGCTACGCGCTCGACCCCGCCCGCTCCACCCTCGAATTCCGCTTCACCCAGGCCGGTGCCGCGACCCGCGGCCGCTTCGCGCGCTTCGCGACGCGCCTCGACTGGCCGGCGCAGGGCGCACCGCCCACCGCTGCCGGCGCGGCGCTCGAGGTCGACATCGAGGTCGCCTCCCTCGATACTGCCGACCGCGATCGCGACACCACGCTGCGCGGCGCCGACCTGTTCGCCGTCGAGCGCTTCCCGCGCGCGCGCTTCGCCTCGACCTCGATCGCGCCGGGCCCCACCGCCGGCAGCTGGCTCGCGCGCGGCACGCTGCGGATCCGCGACCGGGAGCGTGCCGTCACGCTGCCGCTGCAGCTCGCGTTCGCGACCCGTGGCGGCGCGCGGGTCGCGACGCTGGCCGGCAGCACCACGCTGCGCCGCCTCGACTTCGGCGTCGGCCAGGGCGAGTGGCGGTCTACCGAATGGGTCGGCGACGAAGTCGTCGTCGAATGGAAGCTGGAACTGCTGGAGACGAAATGAAGAACCTCACGATCGGCGAGGTTGGCATCTCGACCGTGGTCGAGTCGCTGCGCGTGCCGATGGCCTTCGCCGAGTTCCTGCCGCAGGTGCTCGAGGCGCGCGAGGTGCTCGAGGCGGCGCGGCCCTGGCTGGAGCCGCGCTTTGCCGACCTCGGATCGGACCTCGCCGCGGCGGTCGGCTTCCTCGACTTCCACACCTACGTGGTGCGCACGCCGCGCCACGTGATCCTGATCGACACCTGCATCGGCGACGACAAGGAGCGCGGCGGCCACAAGTTCTT
This sequence comes from Ottelia alismoides, assembly GCA_037367405.1. Taxonomy (NCBI): domain Eukaryota; kingdom Viridiplantae; phylum Streptophyta; class Magnoliopsida; order Alismatales; family Hydrocharitaceae; genus Ottelia; species Ottelia alismoides. The sequence goes on along the minus strand of JAZKJV010003646.1, from coordinate 12,487 downwards.
CCACAAGCTGAAGACGCCCTGGCTCGCGAACCTGCGCGCCGCCGGGCTCGCGCCCGAGCAGGTCGACTACGTGATGTGCACCCACATGCACGCCGACCACGTCGGCTGGAACACGCGCCTGGTCGACGGCCGCTGGGTGCCGACCTTCCCGAACGCCAAGTACGTGTTCGCGCGCACCGAGTTCGAGCACCGCAAGCGCAACTACGAGGCCACGGCCGGCGCGGGCTACGGCGCCTACGCCGACAGCATCCTGCCGGTGGTCGAGACCGGGCAGGCCGTGATCGTCGACGACGGCCACGAGCTCGACGGCTGCCTCACGCTCGAGCCCGCGCCCGGGCACACGCCCGGCAACGTCATCATCCAGCTGCGCTCGCGCGGCGCGCGCGCCGCGTTCTGCGGCGACGTGCTGCACCACCCGATCCAGGTCTCGCACCCAGAATGGTCGGCGATCTTCTGCGAGGACCGCGCGCAGTCGGCCGCGACCCGCCAGCGCTTCGTCGCCGCACAGGCCGACACCGGCAACATCGTGATCCCGGCGCACTTCCCCGCGCCCACCGCCGGTCGCATCGTTTCGCACGGCCAGCGCTGGCGCTACGACTTCCTCGACTGAATGCCGCAGTCCTTCGACGACGTCGGCGAGTGCGTCGACGCGGCGCTGCGCCGCGTCGGCCGCCGCGTCGTGCTCGCCGTGCCGCTCGGCCTCGGCAAGCCTGTGCCGGTGGTCGACGAGTTCCTGCGTCGCGCGCTGCGCGATCCCGGGCTCGACCTCACGATCGTCACCGCGCTCACGCTGCGCCGCCCGGCCGCGAACAGCGAGCTCGAGCGCCGGTTCCTCGAGCCGCTCGCGGCGCGACTCTTCGGCGACTATCACGAGCCCGAGTATGTCGCGGCGCAGCGCGCCGGCACGCTGCCGCCGAACGTGCGCGTGATCGAGTTCTACCTCGAGCCGGGCGCGGCGCTCGGCGTCGCGGCCGCGCAGCAGCACTACCTCAGCGCCAACTACACCCACGTGGCGCGCGACATCCTCGCCCGCGGCGTCAACGTGATCGCGCAGCTCGTGGCGCGGCGCGGCAGCGGCGCCGGCGAATCGTTCTCGCTCGGCTCGAATCCGGACGTCACCGTCGACCTGCTGCCCGGCATCGCGGCCGCGCGCCGCGCGGGCCGCGAGATCGTCAGCATCGCCTCGGTCCACGCGCAGCTGCCCTACATGTACGGCGGCGCCGAGGTGGCGCCCGGGAGCTTCGACTTCGTGCTCGACGACCCGCGCGACGACGCCACGCTGTACGGCCCGCCGAACGGCGAGCTCGGCAGCGTCGACCATGCGATCGGCCTGCACGTCAGCGCGCTGGTGCGCGACGGCGGCACGCTGCAGATCGGCATCGGCGAGCTCGGCGACGCGCTCTGCTACGCGCTGCTGCTGCGCCACCAGCAGAACGCCGCCTGGGCGCAGGCGCTGCGCGACGTCGGCACCGAGCGCAGCGCCGCCGCGCTGGTCGATGCCGAAGGCGGTCGCGAGGCGTTCCGCGAGGGCCTGTTCGCCTCGACCGAGATGTTCGTCGACCAGATGCTCGACCTGTACCGCGCCGGCATCCTGCGTCGCCGCGTCTACGACTCGCTGCCGCTGTCGCGGCTGATCGCGAGCGGCCAGGCCGGCGACCGCTTCGACGCGCGCATCCTCGAGGACCTGCCGCACGCCGGCCTCGGTCCGCGGCTCGACGCCGCGCAGTTCGCGCACCTGCGCCACTTCGGCGTGTTCCGCCAGGACTGCGAATGGCGCGACGGCCGCATCCGCTCGCCCGACGGCGACTGGATCGACGCCGACCTCGCCGACCCGCGCGCACGCGCCGCGCTCGCCGAGTCCTGCCTCGGCCGCGAGCTGCGCAACGGCCACGTGCTGCAGGCGGGCTTCTTCCTCGGGCCGCGCGGCTTCTATGCGGCGCTGCGCGAGATGCCCGAGCGCGAGCTGCGGCAGTTCGACATGCGCGGCGTCGGCTGGATCAACCAGCTCTACGGACCCGACGCGGAGCTGCGCATCCTGCAGCGCCGCGACGCGCGCTTCGTCAACACCACGATGATGGTCACGCTGCTCGGCGCCGCGATCTCCGACACCCTGGAGGACGGGCGCGTGGTCAGCGGCGTCGGCGGCCAGTACAACTTCGTCGCGATGGCGCACGCCCTGCCCGGGGCGCGCTCGATCCTGTGCGTGCGCGCCACGCGCAGCAAGGATGGCACGACGCGCTCGAACCTCGTCTGGAGCCACGGCAACTGCACCATCCCGCGCCACCTGCGCGACGTCGTGGTCACCGAGTACGGCGTCGCCGACCTGCGCGGGCGCACCGACGGCGAGTGTGTCGCGGCGCTGCTGAACGTCGCCGACTCGCGCTTCCAGGACGGCCTGCTCGCGCAGGCCCAGGCCGCCGGCAAGCTGCCGCGCGACTACGCGATCCCGGCGGAGTTCCGCCAGAACCTGCCGGAGCGCCTCGAGCGCGCGCTCGGCTCGCACCGGCGCGCGGGCCTGTTCACCGCGTATCCCTTCGGCACCGACCTCACCGGCGAGGAGATCGAGCTCGCGCGCGCCCTGCGGCAGCTGCGCGACGCGACAGCCACGCGCTGGGGGCGGATCCGCACGGTCGCGTCGGCAACCTTCGAGCGCGAGCAGGACGGCGACCAGGCGGCGCTGCGCCGCATGGGGCTCGAGAGTCCGCTCGACCGGCGCGAGCGGCTGCTGGCGAGACTGGTCGTCTGGGCCCTGCATCGCACCGGCGCGGCCGACCGAGCGCGGACGACCCATTGACGCGCGACCTGCGCGGTGCGCGGCATTGGTGCGGCCCGACCGCTCTGCAATAATGTCGCTCCCGGCACGGAGGCTGGCATGACGGCCGTACTGCTCATCGCGGGCCTCGCCCTGCTCGTCGCCGGCGGCGAGCTGCTGGTCCGCGGCGCCTCGAAACTCGCGCTGGCCCTCGGCATCTCGCCGCTGGTCGTCGGCCTGACCGTCGTCGCCTTCGGCACCAGCTCGCCCGAGCTCGCCGTCTCGGTGCAGGCCGTCGCCTCCGGCAACGTCGACATCGCGCTCGGCAACGTCGTCGGCAGCAACATCTTCAACGTGCTGTTCATCCTCGGCCTGTCGGCGCTGATCGTGCCGCTGGTGGTCGACGCCCAGATGATCCGCCAGGAGGTGCCGGTGATGATCGGCGTCTCGCTGCTCCTCTACGCCATGGCCTGGGACGGCGGGATCTCGCGTGCCGAGGGCCTGCTGCTGGTGGCACTGCTGCTCGTCTACACCGCGCTGCTGGTGTGGCAGAGCCGGCGCGAGACGCAGGCGACTCGCGACGAGTACGCCGCGGAAGGCCACGTGGCCGCCGCCTCGGGTGGCCGAGGTAGCCTCGCGCTCCAGGTCGCGCTGATCGTCGCCGGCCTCGTGCTGCTGGTGTTCGGCTCGCGGCTGCTGGTGCAGGCCGCGACCACGATCGCCCGGTCCTTCGGCGTCTCCGAACTCGTGATCGGCCTGACGATCGTCGCCGCCGGCACTTCGTTGCCCGAGGTTGCGGCCTCGGTCACCGCCGCGATCCGCGGCCAGCGCGACATCGCGGTCGGCAACGTGATCGGCAGCAACACCTTCAACATCCTCGGCGTGCTCGGCCTGTCGGCGTCGATCTCCGCGACGCCGCTCGGCGTCGCGCCGTCGATGCTGGCGTTCGACATCCCGGCGATGGTCGCGGTGGCGATCGCCTGCCTGCCGGTGTTCTTCACCGGCCGCTCGATCGCGCGCTGGGAGGGCGCGGTGTTCCTCGGCTACTACGCGGCCTACACCGCCTGGCTGCTGCTCGCCTCGCAGCAGCACGACGCGCTCGAGACCTACTCGCTGGTGATGCGCGCCGTGGTGCTGCCGCTCACCGCGCTCACGCTGCTGGTCGCGCTCTCGCGCGCCTGGCGCGCGCGCCGCGGACCGGCCGCATGAACCTGCTGCTCGCGGTCGCGCTGCCGTTCCTCGGCGGCGTCGCGCTGTTCGCGCTGCGCAACCGCGCCCGCGACGCCGCGGCGGGCATCGCCGGCGGCCTCGCGCTCGCCGTGGTGGCATTGCTCGCGCTGTCGCTGCCGCAGGTGTTCGGTGGCGACGTGGTCGCGATCGACTGGCCGTGGCTGCCGCTCCCGGGCGCGGACTTCGGCTTCCGCGCCGACGGCCTCGCACTGGTGTTCGCGCTGCTGGTCGCGTCGATCGGCGTGCTGGTGATCCTCTACGCGCGCTACTACCTCGCCGACGAGGATCCGATCGCGCGCTTCTACGCGTTCTTCATGCTGTTCATGGGCGCGATGCTCGGCGTGGTGCTCGCCGGCAACCTGATCCTGCTGGTGGTGTTCTGGGAGCTGACCAGCCTCGCCTCCTTCCTGCTGATCGGCTACTGGCAGCAGCGCCCCGACGCGCGGCAGGGCGCGCGGATGGCACTGACCGTCACCGGCGGCGGTGGCCTGTGCCTGCTCGGCGGCGTGCTGCTGCTCGGTCGCATGGCGGGCAGCTTCGACCTCGACGTGGTGCTCGCCTCGGGCGAGGCGATCCGCGCGCATCCGGCCTACCTGCCGATGCTGCTGCTCGTGCTCGCGGGTGCGTTCGCGAAGTCGGCGCAGTTCCCGCTGCACTTCTGGCTGCCGCAGGCGATGGCCGCGCCGACGCCGGTCTCGGCCTACCTGCACTCGGCGACGATGGTGAAGGCGGGCGTTTTCCTGCTGGCGCGCCTGCACCCCGCGATCGCCGGCACCGAGGCCTGGTTCCTGATCGTCACGCTGGTGGGCCTCACGACCCTCGTGGTCGGTGCCTGGACCGCGGTCTACCAGCACGACCTGAAGGGGCTGCTGGCGTACTCCACGATCAGCCATCTCGGGCTGATCACGATGCTGCTCGGCCTCGACACGCGGCTCGCCTCGGTGGCCGCGGTGTTCCACATCCTCAACCACGCGACCTTCAAGGCCTCGCTGTTCATGGCCGCGGGCATCATCGACCACGAATGCGGCACCCGCGACATGCGGCGCATCAACGGCCTGTGGAAGTACATGCCCGTCACCGCGCTGCTCGCGATCGTCGCGGCGGCGGCGATGGCCGGAGTGCCTCTGCTGAACGGCTTCCTGTCGAAGGAAATGTTCTTCGCCGAGACCCTGCAGATCGACTCGCATCCGGTGCTGCGGATCGTGGTGCCGGCGGTCGCGACCCTCGCGGCGGCGCTGTCGGTCGCGTATTCGACGCGCTTCATCCACGACGTGTTCTGGAACGGCGAGCCGCGAGGCCTGCCGAAGAAGCCGCACGAGCCGCCGTTCTGGATGATGGTGCCGTCGGGAGTGCTGGCGCTGCTCTGCCTGCTGGTGGGCATCCTGCCGGCCTCGACGGTCGGCAGCGTGCTCGCGGTCGCGGCGACGCCGGTGGTCGGCGGCGCACTGCCCGCCTATTCTCTCGCGATCTGGCACGGGCTCAACCTGCCGCTCGCGATGAGCGCGCTGGCGCTCGCCGCCGGCGCCGCATTCTATTTCTCGCTGCAGCGCCTCTACCGCCTTCACGAGCACGTGCACCTGCCGCGCGGCGGCAAGGAAGTGTTCGACACGCTGCTCGGCGCGCTGCTGGCACTCGCGCGCCGCGTCTCGGACGTCGTCGTCGCCGCGCGCCTGCAACGCCACCTGGGCCTCGCCGCCGGCGCGCTCGCGCTCGCACTGGCCGCGCCCCTGCTGCTGCGCGGCACCTTGCTGCCGGACACAGGCGCGCTGCTGCGCAACGGCGTCGCCGTCGCGCCCGGGCATGCCGGTCCCGGCGAGTTCGCGCTGCCGCCGCTCGCCCTGCTGGTCTGGCTGCTCGGCGTGGTCGGCACGCTCGGCACGGCGGTCTGGCACGGCCAGCGCTTCACCGCGATGCTGTTCGTCGGGCTCACGGGCCTGGTCGTCAGCCTCGTGTTCGCGCTGCTGTCGGCGCCGGACGTCGCGCTGACGCAGCTGCTGGTCGAGGTCGCCTCGGTGCTGCTCGCGATGCTGGCGCTGTGGTTCCTGCCGCCGACCTCGCGACCGGAACCGGGGCGGGTACGCGGCTGGCGCGACGCCGTGCTCGCCGGCGCGATCGGTCTCGGCGTCGGGGCGCTGGCGCTCGGCGCGATGGTGCGCCCGCCGGATCGCTCGATCGCGCCCTGGTTCCTCGACAACGCGATCCCCGGCGCGGCCGGGGCGAACGCCGTCAACGTGATCATCGTCGACTTCCGCGGCCTCGACACGCTGGGCGAGATCGCCGTGCTCGGCATCGCGGGCCTGATCGTCTACATGCTGCTCACGGGGCTCGGGCGCCTGCGCGCGTCGCAGCGGGCCGCGGCGCCGCCGGCAGGCCGGCGACCGCTGCTGCTCGAGACCGTCGGGCCGGTGCTGCTGCCGCTCGCGACGGTCGTCGCGATCTGGTTCTTCGTGCGCGGCCACAACGAGCCCGGCGGCGGCTTCATCGGTGGCCTGACGCTGGCGCTCGGCCTGCTCGTGCCGTATCTCGGCCGCGGCATGGACTGGGTCGAGAGGCACGCGCGGCTCGACGCACTGCGCTGGATCGGCGCCGGCCTCGCCATCGCCACCCTGTCGGGCATCGCGAGCTTCGTGGTCGACCATCCGTTCCTCACCAGCCATTACTTCGCCGGCGACCTGCCGCTCCTCGGCAAGTCCTCGCTCGCCTCGGCCGTGTTCTTCGACTTCGGCGTGTTCGCCAGCGTCGCCGGCGCGACCCTGCTGGCCCTCACCACGCTCGGTCGGCTGGAGGCGCGCTGATGGAGCTCCTGCTCGCGAGCGGCATCGGCCTGCTCACCGCCTGCGGCATCTGGCTCGCGCTGCGCGCGCGCACCTTCGACGTCGTGCTCGGCATGACGCTGCTGTCCTATGCGGTCAACCTGTTCGTGTTCGCGATGGGCCGGCTGCGCGTCGACGCGACGCCGCTGCTGACCGACCCCGCGCTCGCGCCGACCTTCGCCAACCACGCCGACCCGCTGCCGCAGGCATTGGTGCTGACCGCGATCGTGATCAGCTTCGGCATGACCGCGGTGCTGCTGGCGCTCGCGGTGCGCAGCCACGCCGAGCACGGAGACGATCACGTCGACGGAGACCCGCGATGAACGCGGCGGGGCTCGCGGCCCAGCTGCCGATCCTGCCGGTCGTGCTGCCGCTGCTCGCGGGCGCGCTGCTGCTGCTGCCGGGCCGCCGTGGCGCCCCATGGGCCGCCGGCCTGTCGTTCGCCGCGCTGCTCGCCGTGCTCGCCTGCGCCGCCGCGCTCGCGGTACGCACCGCCGACGGCAGCGTGCTCGCGTACCTCGCAGGCAACTGGCCCGCGCCCTTCGGCATCGCGCTCGCGGTCGACCGCCTGGCCGCGACGATGGTGCTGGTGACGGCGCTGGTCGCGATCGCCTGCCAGCTAGCCGCCGCGGACGATCTCGCGCGTCGCCAGCCGCTGTTCAACGCACTGCTGCAGTTCCAGGTCGCCGGCCTCAACGGCGCCTTCCTGACGGCCGACCTCTTCAACCTGTTCGTGTTCTTCGAGGTGCTGCTGATCGCGTCGTACGCGCTGCTGCTCGCGGCCGCGGACCGCGGCGCGGTGCGCGCGGGCTTGCACTACGTGGCCGTGAACCTGCTCGCCTCGGCGCTGTTCCTGATGGCGGCGGCGCTGCTCTACGGCGTGCTCGGCACGCTCAACATGGCCGACCTCGCGCTGCGCGCCGCGACGGTGCCCGCCGCGGACCGCGCCCTGGTCGAGGCGGCGGGCCTGATGCTGCTGGTCGCCTTCGGCATGAAGGCCGCCGCGCTGCCGCTCGGCTTCTGGTTGCCCGGCACCTATGCGGCAGCGCCGGCACCGGTCGCGGCGCTGTTCGCGATCATGACCAAGGTGGGCCTGTATGCGATCGCGCGCGTCGGCACACTGGTGTTCGGCGGCGCCTATGCCACGGTCTCGGGCCCGCTGCTGGTCGCGATCGGGCTCGCGACGCTCGGCTTCGCGGCGCTCGCCGGGCTCGCCGCGCGCGACCTGCGGACGCTCTCGGCGTGGATGATCACCGGGTCCGCGGGCACGGTGCTGGCGCTGGTCGGCGTCGGCAGTGCCGCGAGCCTCGGTGCGGCGCTGTTCTACCTGCCGCATGCCACGTTCGCCGCGGCCGCGCTGATGCTGCTCGCCGGGCTGCTGGCGCAGTCGCGGCCCGCCGCGCTCGCCGATCGGTTCGAGGCCGGGCCGCGGCCGGTGGCCGCAGCGCTGCTCGGCACGCTGTTCGTGGCCTGCGCGCTCGCGAGCGCCGGCCTGCCGCCGCTGTCGGGCTTCGTCGCCAAGACGATCCTGCTCGACAGCGTGCGCGGCACCGGCGTGACGGCACCGATCTGGCTGGTCGTGCTCGGCGCGAGCTTCGCCTGGGTGATCGCGCTGTCGCGCGCCGGCAGCGCCCATGTTCTGGAAGTCGTCGGAGCACCCGGAAGCCACCGGCCAGTCCTCCTCCGGAGCCGCGCCCGGAACGGCGCAGTCCGACACCCCGCGCGCCGGCGCGCTCGCTGGCATCGCACTGCTGGCGGGCGCCGGACTCGCGATCGTGATCCTCGCGGGCCCGCTCGCGCGTCACTTCACGGCGGCCGGTGCGCAGCTGGCTGCGCCGGTCGACTACCGCGAGGCGGTTCTCGGGCACGAGCCGGTGCGGCGCGTGGCGGCCGATCCGGCGAGCGCCGCGACCAGGGCCATGGCGGAGGCAATCCGATGAGCCCGCGTCGCCTCGCACCGCTCGGCGGGCTGGTGGTGTTCGTCACCTGGCTGGTGCTCAACGGTTCCGTCAGTCCCGGCCATCTCGCGTTCGCACTGCTTCTCGCGCTCGCGGTGCCGGCGCTGCTCGGCGGCCTCTGGCCCGACGATCTCGTGATCCGGCGGCCGGGCCTCGCCCTGCGGCTGCTCGCGACCCTGCTCGCCGACATCGTGGTGGCGGAACCTGCAGGTCGCCGCGCGGATCCTCGGCCCGGAGGCGCGGTTGCGGCCGCGCTTCCTCTGGGTGCCTCTCGCGCTGCGCAACCGCTACGCCGTGTCCACCTTCGCGGCGATGATCACGCTGACGCCTGGCACGCTGTCGGCCGACGTCAGCGCCGACGGCGCTGGCTGCTGGTGCATGCGCTCGACGTCGAGGACGAGGCCGCGACCGTGGCCGAGCTCAAGCGACGCTACGAGCGGCCGCTCGCGGAGATCCTGCCGTGAGCGCCGTGGTGACGGGCGCCGCGAGCATCGCGATGGGACTGCTCGCGGTCGCGCTGCTGCTCTGCCTGCTGCGGCTGGTGCGCGGCCCTGCGGCGCAGGACCGCATCCTCGCGCTCGACACCCTGTACATCGACACGCTGGCGCTGCTCGTGGTCGCGGGCGTGCGCTTCGCCGAGCGGACGTTCTTCGACGCGGGCGCTGGTCATCGCCCTGCTCGGCTTCCTCGGCACTGTGGCGCTCGCGAAGTTCCGCCTGCGGGGAGACATCCTTGACTGAAGCCCGCGGCCCCTGCTCACCGCCACCGGAGCGCTCGACTGGCTGGTCGCGGCGCTGCTGGTCGCGGGCGCCGGCTTCGCGCTGGTCGGCTCGCTCGGGCTCGTGAAGCTCGGCGACTTCTACCGCCGCCTGCACGGCCCGACCAAGGCCACCACGCTCGGAGTCGGCGCGGTGCTGGTCGCCTCGAGCCTGTTCTTCAGCACCCAACAGGGGGCGCCGAGCCTGCGCGAGCTGCTGGTCGTGGTGTTCCTGTTCGTGACCGCGCCGGTCAGCGCGCAGTTGCTGGTCAAGTCGGCGCTGGCCGCGGACCCCGACGCGCCGACGCCACCGGATGCGTCGTCCGATGCACCGGCCGGGCCGCCGAAGCCGACCGGACCGCGCGCGGAAATTCCGGAAAAACCGAAGTGATCTTCAGAAAAACGGTGAATTCCCCGATGTGTTAGACTTCGGTCCTTCGTTGCCAGCAAGGAGCGCCGGCGTGACCGACCTGTTGTGTTCCCGTTCGCCGATTACTGGTGGCCTACGCGGCCTTCCTGGCGCTGATCGGCGCGCTCCTCGCCTTCGACCTCGGTTGTCTTCACCGCACCGCCCACGAAGTGACCCTGCGCGAGGCGATCGTGCGCAGCGTCGTGTTCATCGGCCTGGCGCTCGCGTTCAACGCCGGCCTCTACGCCTACATGCTGCACAGCTTCCCGCTGCGCCCCGAGCTGGCGGGGCTCGACCACGCCAAGCTGGCAGGCGACACCGCACTCGAGTTCCTCGCCGGCTACGTGGTCGAGTACGCGCTCGCGGTCGACAACGTGTTCGTGTTCGTCGCCGTGTTCGCCTATTTCGCGGTGCCGGCGCAGTACCAGCAGAAGGTGCTGTTCTACGGCATTCTCGGCGCGATCGCGTTCCGCGCGCTGTTCATCTCGCTCGGCGCGGTGCTGATGCAGTACCACTGGGTGATCGTGGTGTTCGGCGTGTTCCTGATCGCCCACCGGCCTCAAGATCCTGTTCCTGCCCGAGAAGCCGCTCGATCCCGAGAAGAACCCCGCGATCCGCTGATCCGCCGCGTGGTGCCGGTGACGCCGGACTTCCACGGCGAGCGCTTCTGGACGCGGATCGACGGCCGCCTGTGGGTGACGCCGCTGTTCGTCGCGCTCGCCTTCATCGAGTTCAGCGACATCATCTTCGCGATCGACTCGGTGCCGGCGATCTTCGCGCTCACCAACGAGCCGCTGATCGTCTTCACCTCGAACATCTTCGCGATCATGGGCCTGCGGTCGCTGTTCTTCGTGCTGCAGGCATGGTGCAGGCGTTCGCGTTCCTGAAGTACGGCCTCGGCTTCATCCTGGTGTTCGTCGGCCTCAAGATGGTGTGGCTCAACGAGGCCTTCGGCGGCAAGTTCCCGATCGCCTGGTCGCTGGCGATCATCGGCGCCATCATCGGCGTCTCGATCGTGGTGTCGATCGCGCACGACCGCTGGAAGCGCCGCCAGGCGCTGGCGAACCCCGGTGCCGCGCGCGACGGCGAGGACCGCGGCGGCCGCCCGGCCGACGCGGTCCCCTGACGCGCGGCCCCTGCCGGCACGCAGCGGCGAGCGGCGTCCGCCCGGCGTCCGGCGTGGCCGATTCGCAGGCCTCCGGGGTGCCGCTGTCCGGCGCGGCTCAGGCGCTGAGCAGCACCACCGCGAGCGCGGTGCCGAGGATCGGCACGATCACCGTCAGCGCGCCGATCGCGGGATACGCGGCCGCGAACGACTCGCGGCAGATCGCGCGCACCGTGGTCACCACGTAGCCGTTGTGCGGCAGCGAGTCGAGCCCGCCCGAGGCGATCGACACCACGCGGTGCAGCGCCTGCGGGTCGACGCCCTGGTCGAGGTAGTGCGGCGCGATCAGCGGCAGCGCGATGGTCTGGCCGCCCGAGGCCGAGCCGGTGAGCCCGGCGATCACGCTCACGGCGATCGCGGCGCCGACCAGCGGGCTGCCCGGCAGGCTGGTCATCGCGTCGACCGCGGCCTGGAAGCCGCTGGTGAGCTTGGCGACGCCGCCGAAGCCGACCACCGCGCCGGTGTTCGCGATCGCGATCAGGGCGCCGAGCGCGCCGTTCGCGAAGGCGTCGCCGAGCCGCCCGGCGAGGAAGCGCCAGTTGAGCACGATCGCGGCGACCACGCCCGCCGCCAGCGCGACGATCAGCGCCGACTCGGCCAGCCGGTCGTGCAGCAGGAACGACACCACCAGCACGGCGAGCAGCGGCAGCATGCCGCGCCACATCGCCGGCCGCTCGCGCTCCTCGACGCGCGGGTCGTCGAAGCGCGCCTCGAACCGCTCGCCGCCCGCGACCGCGCGCTTCGCCATCCAGTTGAGCCAGGCGTAGCCGCCGAGGGCCATCGCCAGCGCCACCACCAGGCTCACTTCCCAGGCCGCATACGGCGTGGTGCCGAGGAACTTGGTCGGTATCCAGTTCTGGGATCTCGGGCGAGCCGGCCGAGGTCATCGTGAAGGTGACCGAGCCGAAAGACAGCGCCGCCGGGATGAAGCGCCGCGGCAGGTCGGCGGCGCGGAACAGGCTGAGCGCCATCGGATAGACCGAGAACGCGACGACGAACAGGCTCACGCCGCCGTAGGTGAGCACCGCGCAGGCGAGCACCACCGCGGCCATCGCGTGGCGCGCGCCGACGCGCGCGACGATCCAGGCCGCGACGGCGTCGGCGGCGCCGCTCGCCTCCATCACCTTGCCGAACAGCGATCCGAGCAGGAACATGAAGAACCAGGCCTGCACGAAGCCGACCAGGCCCGGCGAGATAGGCCGCGGTATAGCTCGGCGCGCCCTCGGCGGCGAGCTGCGGGAAAAGCGCGAAGCCGGAGGTGAGCGCCACCAGCAGCGCGCACAGCGGCGCCGCCACCAGCAATTCCATGCCGCGCATCGTCAGCCAGACGAGCAGCGCGAGGCCCAGCAGCAGGCCGAACAGACTCAGCATCGATCCCCCCTTTGCAGCATCTCGTGCGGCGA